>CAUYON010022563.1:0-52040 GCA_963573935.1 Arctocebus calabarensis | reverse complement strand
ATTAAGTATTATAAGTAGATATCTGATAATTTTGTTTATATCACTAAAATTTTATGCATTCAAAACCGCTTTTAGGGCATATCTCATCATTAGGAAAATGCCAACTACCTTTCACTGGGGAATTCTTTTTTTTTTTTTTTTTGAGACATAGTCTCACTTTGATGCCCTCAGTAGAGTACCATGGCATCATAGCTCACAGCAACCTCAAACTCTTGGGCTCAAGCAATTCTCTTGCCTCGGCCTCCTGAGTAGGTGGGACTACAGGCGCACCACAACGCCTGGCTATTTATTTTTTTTTTTTTAGAGATGGGGCCTTGCTCTTGCTCAGGCTGGTCTCCAACCGGTGAGCTTCACCAGCCTTGGCCTCCTAGAGTGCTACGATTTTAGGCGTGAGCCACTGCACCTGGCCCTGCTGGGGAATTCTTAAGGGGACCTTAATATTTAGCAGTTTTACTCTGAACAAACAGAATTCAAACAACATATAGCAGTCATCGGCTTAAATAGCACTTTTGTTACTAAGGGCAGGCAGGAAGGCTGTTGGCCAGGTGTGCTTACTATCCGCTGAGCCCCAGAATTAAGCAGGCTTACCGTTTGCCAGGTGCTGCAGGGCTAGCCCACCAGGAAGGCAGCCCTCTACCACAAAGGACAGTGCCCCTAGGGAGGCACAAACCCAACAGAGAAATTGCTTCCCTCTTACCAGGGACACAGTATAGGCCCAGAGAGAGGCCAGGAGTCGCTCACTGACTTTCACAGGCCAGGAGTGGGGAAGGTTTCTTTCCCATTCACCCTGTGTATTTTGGCATAAAGCATACACTCATTTGGACTAATTCTCACCACATATACGGGTGAGTAAGTTATTTCCTGAGGTCCACTTGTTCCCGTAAGGCAGGAAGGATGGCTTCCCCAGAACTGATGGCTCCAGCAGGCTGCCTTTGAAACTTCAGGTCACTTGGAACCGCCCTGATCAGCAGGTCTTGGCTAGGGAAGATACAGCTGCTCGAAGACTGAGAATTTATGGAGTCAGAGCTTTCCGTCAGGAGAGCACTTACACGGCCCAATCTCCCTTTTTACAGATGAGAAAACCGAGGCCCATCTGAGTTGAAATCGAGGGAATAGCCCAAACTTACTCAGTGAGTTGGGAGCAGCGCTGGTATTGGACACTCTTTGCTGTCTCCCAGCCTTCACTTTGCTGGGCTTATTGACCGGAGCACAATTTGCTGCCCTTGCCTGGGCCCCCGTCACTAGAATTCTCTCATTCACATTGGGGACGTAGCCAGTGACACTCTGACAGTCCAGTTCCACCGCAGCTGGTTCTGTTTGCAGCCCATAAGACAAATAATGATTTGGCGAACAAAGGCCAGGGTGAGTGCCAGTGACATGCCCACGCTGGATATGAATCACTACAATTATAATAATTGAGCTGATTGTCGTGGATGGTGCCAGTTGTAAGGAAGGATTGTGCTAGATCAGAGAGCCTGTTTGTTGCCAGGACTAGGCATGGGCTGAATATCTCTATTGAGGGTGAAATCTGGGCTTGAGTTACACAGCACCTGATACATAGAAGGACCCTTGAGAAAGAACAGGAAAGGAGGGAGGGAAAGAGGGATGGACGGAGGGGGGACCCAGGGAAGGCTGGAGGGAGGGAGGAAAGAGAATGGGAGGGAGAGGGAAGGAGGGATTTCAGTCAGTGAGATTTCACTTTACCTGTTCAAAAAGATAGCAGAAAGTTGAATAATGTCATAGTTATCCCCTCTCTAGTGCCATTTTCTGCAATCTTCAAACCATGTTATGTCATTGAAGCAGACCACAAATAAGAAAGAACTGCAAATGTCATGTTAGCTTCTGCACCACGGATTACCCTGTGGGACTAAGATCAGAGAGAGAAAAACCAGGAGGCTATGAAGCCAAACTCATCTAGATTTGATTTCTGCTTTTTTGCTAACCATGTGACACAGGAAAATGACTTAATCTCTTTTAGTTCCCTCTTCTCCAAGAGATAAAAGTATAGACCTTATAGGACCTCTGCCAAATGCTGCTTTAGCACCCTAGACTTTGTCTGTTATAGCACTTTTTTTTTTTTTTTTTTTGTAGTTTTGGCCAGGGCTGGGCTTGAACCCGCCACCCTTCGGTACATGGGGCCGGCGCCCTACTCCTTGAGCCACAGGCGCCACCCTATTATAGCACTTTTACAGTTTACCACAATCACTTGCTTAAGGTTTGTATGCCTTTATTGCTGGATCAAAGGCACTTTGAAATCAGGGACTGGGCTGCCTTGCTCACAGCTAAGTCTTCAAGTATCACAGTGCCTGGCACATACATGCTCACTAAAAGGGTGGTTAGGTAGATGGATGGGTGGGTGGATGGGCAGATGGGTGGATGGAAGGATGGACAAGGGATGAATGGGTGGAGAGATGATTCAAGGAAATTGAAAAAATGCAGGAGAATGTATAGAAAGGCCTACCTCAGAGTCTGGAATATACCAGAAATTAAAAATTCCTTTCCACTTTTGCTGGAAGACCTCACCTCCTCTTCTATCTCTGTGCTTCAGGACTATTTAACCCTAAATTAATTTAACCCTCAAAAAACTCTCTTTCCTTGCCAGTTGCAATATTACCCGGGCCATGATTTATGAGTTGCTTTCATAAGATTTATTCTACACTGTTACAACCATCATATATCTGAAGAGGCACAAATGCCCATGGTGAACCCAAAATGCATAGAAAAATATTATAATAGGAGAAAACAGTGGCTCTTCTAAATGGCAGGAGTGAAAAGCCAGCTGGAGGTACATCTTAATTGTCTCCTTCTCTGAGACCTAGCCTCTTCAGGAAGGGACTGAGTAAAATAAAAGAATAACTATCAAGAAATAACTGAGTAAAACAATCTCTCTTTTCTCTCCATTCCAGCAGCACTTTAGATCTAATATTGCTTTGTAATGCAGCACTTTCTCCTTGTGCTATGGTGACATGTACATGTGGCCAGGGGCTGGATGCCCAGCAGGTGGTCAGTTAGTGCTTGTTGAATGAATGAATAAGTTGATGTCTTATTTCATCTTTTAGTTGATTCCTGTGGTTAGAGTCTGCATCTTGCCTTTATATCTGTGCCCACATCTAGTGCAATATTTTGTGCCAAGTGGGCCATAAGCTGTAGGTAAATATTTGTTGGATGAATAGATGAATGCCCAAAGGGCTTCTGGAGGAAATCCAGAAAGACATTCCCCTGATGAAAAGAATTTGTAAAGAGGCTGGCAGGAAGAATGTCTGGCGGGGTGGGGAGGCAGGTCTCTAAGCTGAATGTAAGCAGAAGTGGTGAGGTTGTGTCTAAAGAAACAGCAGAGCAGGGAGAATGTGAATGATAAAGGAGGAAACTCCACCAGGAAAGCAGCTCCAGCACATCGGGAGGACCCTGAATTGTATAGACAATTAGAACCAATGAGTCCAGGGTGGGCCCTGAAAGAGAGGGCAACCAGGGACATGGCAAGGGGGTTGACAAAGGTGATGGTGATTGTGATAATCAAACCGGAGCTCCTCTGGCTTTTATCTCTGTCAACCCCTTGTCTCCCTTCATCGCCTCCACTTCACTGGCAAACCTCCTGCTTACAAGCAGTTTGCTCAGTTTCCACTTACCCTTCTTCGTACTTGACTGTGGCTTCTACCCTTGCTGCCCTGCGGGCTCATCAGAAACCCCCTTTTTGGTGCAGTAATGGGCTCTCCTCATGCTTATCTCACTGGAATAGCTTCTGATGCTGTAAACCACTTCCCCCTTCTTAGATGTCTTTTGCTTTGCCTTTCAAGTCATCCATTTCATAGTTTCTCTCTGCCGCTTTCCTACTTCTCAGCTCTTATGAGGCACTGTGTCAAGACCATCTTCCCTTATCAGGAAGTTTGGTTTGGTCCTGCCGTTTGGTTTGGTGGCCACAGCACTATCTGTACGCCGGGGCTCCCATTCCTGTTGCCCCGGCCCAGGTCTCTTTTCTGAACCCTGTGACTCTCAGAGATAATCACTGGCTGTCCTGCAGCCAACTCTTTCCAGCAGGGAGAAGCTGAGAACATCACCATCTGCCAGGCCCACTTCTCCTCTGGTCTGTCCATCTCTGTAAATGGCATCACCACCATCCAGGTGCTTAGGTCAAAAACCATCCATCTTCCTCTCCCCAAGCCAGTAGTCCCATCCTGCCTTTCCTTCTCTGTGGATGGCCAGTCCCTCACCAACTCTCTGTCTTACAGATCTACCATGTTTTCTCTAGCTCCACTGCTACCATTGAAGTTCAGACCAGCAGGGTCACTTTCCCGGGTTGCAGGCCAGTTTTTGATTGGTCCCGCTGCCTCTTACCTCCTCCTGCTCCCATCTTCTCTTCCTCTAATCCAGTCTCACTCTACAAGTGGGCCCTGTGTCCTCCCTGCTAACATTGTCCCTCCCCTCTAGAAAGTTAGCATGGTTTTAAAGCTCTTAATTATCTGGTCCCTACTTCTTTAATTGAATCCCTTGTCACTCAGGAATACCTCTTCCCATATCTGCCCACCCCTATAGACGTGCCAGTGTCCCTTTCAGCCATCAAGCTGAGCCCCTTCCAGCTCTCAATGCCATCTCCTGTCTTGCCTCTGGTCCTGGCAGGCCACCCTCAGGCTGTGTGTTCCCCTCCCAGAGTCCTTTTATCCATGAGGCCCTCCTTACCCTTGGCTGCTGTAGCAGATGTCTGGGCCAATGAGTGCCTCTTGCACTAAGCTCAGGGTGCTGTGGTAGCAGAGGTTACTCATTCTTCACTCCCTTTTGGAGAACTTTAGGCCTTGCTGTTAGATTCTCCTCCTCTGGTCTGCTCCTGAGAGAGCCCTGGAGAAGGTTACTCAAGGCCAGAGGTGACTGGCCAAGGTATGGGAAAGAGCCTAACTGCTCCCCTTCATCTAGCCTTCCAAGGGTTGGAATGCTCTGCCATTGACACCCCTTTTGCTCTTGCTGTGTTAACCATTGCCTCCTTATTTGTTTGTATCCTTCAACCGAATGCAAGTTTTGAGTTTCTATCTTTCATTTATCCAATCCTTTGAGCACTTATGATATCTTGGATGCCATTTACAGCAGTCAGGGCCACCATTCCAGTTTGCCATTGGTGCTCAGCCAAGGGGGCTAGTAGGGGTTGAACATAGGTTGGGCTTTCCTTGCCAGGCCATGTGCTCTGATTTGGGGCTGTGTCCCCTAAGAAGCATCCTCTCCACATACAAGCATTGTCCAATTTCCAAACCTGAAAAAAACACCATTGTCTAGTTCACAAAAGTTACCCAAAAGGGTAAAGGTGACCCATTCATCAGAAAGTAAGATAACAAGATGTTATCCTTCTAGCATGAGGGGACAAAATATAAACCAAGAAATATATAACCACACAGTAAAACATTTCAGCTAGTAAAAAGGCTCTGGGAAGAATGAGAAAGAGGTCTGGGAAACCACTTTGGATTGACTAGTCCAGGAAGACCTCTCTGGAATGCTGAGATTTGATGATAAGGAAGCCGGCCATGTACAGATGGAGGGGAGTGTAGGGTAGGAGGGAGAGGCCAAAGTGGTTGAGGTCTAAGAGTCAAGAGAAGAGACAAATGAGATAACCAGGGAGAGGTGGCCAGGGGCCAGATCACGCAGGGTGCCCTGCCTTGTTCACTGTGGTGTGCACAAGGCCTGGCCCTTCGTGTTTATTCAACAAATACCTGTTGAATGGGAAAGTCTCATCATGTCATCATGTCTCTGTGTACAGAATAAATGGCCCAGGATGGAAGCTTTGTGTGGCCCCAGGGCCCTCTCATGACCATAGACTCCACACAAAGCCCTCCATGCTTTTATTATCTTCAGAAAACCTCTGCCTAGCTTAGTCCATGGGGTCCAATTTGAGGGCCCAACAACAGTTCTGGAGTTTGTCTTATTAACTGTTCTCTGCAGGTAGGACTCAATCAGTTACAAACATCTCCAATAGGAGATGCACAGTTGGGTGCATGGCAGGCCTTCATCTCTTACCCAAGCAGAGTTCCCAAAGACAATACATGGATGTCTAATTTCTCAGGGGAATACAGGGAGCCTGTACGTGTGAAAAGCATTAGCAAGCAGGCCCACTAACAGCCTTCAGATCTTGATGTTCTGTAGCAGTTAGGATGATCTCCAGGCAATCTCGCATTTCAGGCCTGGCACTACTTGGCTGTGATGACCTGACAAGACCACAGCCACAGGCCACATACTCTGCCCCCTCATAGTTCTGAAAACCCAAGGTTGGGCATAATGTGTGCACCGAAGACAAATTGCAGCGTGTGCACAGAGACAATACACTGCTCCTGCTGTTGTTGTTTGCTTTCACTTGGATCCCAACCCATCCTGGGCCCATTAAGCTAATCACCCAACAAATTCTGAACTGTCATCTCATTTTGAGGCTATTCCATGCCTGACTGGAAAACCTGTTTTCACCCACTTTCCCTGGAAGAAGCCCACTGCAACCCATTTGCAAATGTGTGCATCAATAAATCAAAAGTGACAGCAGAGACTGGCTTTTCTGGGAGAAAGGATGACAGAGACAAGGACACTCTCCTTCCATCTATTTTCCAGGGGATCCTCCTATGCAATGCTTGCAGCCTCATTTGAAATGTACTAAGGGTACACCATCTTCAACTTCTAGTAGATTGCTCTCCACGCCAGTGACTCTTTCACTCCTCTCATCCAAAGCCTCTGCCTGTGTTTTTCTGTTAGTCTAGTCATCCTCCACTGAGCCAAGAGAAGGAATCTGGCTCCCCTTGATGTTTATACGTATTTCCTCTTCAGTTGCCACTTACCCAAGTGGAGCACACACATTCTTTAATTTTTCTTCATTAATCAGTCTCCAAATTCCTTTGCACTTGCTCCTCAGGTGAGTCCATCAAATTGACATATTTCTGGAGCTAAAAATGCCTGGAAGAATATAGTCATCCAACTGCAGCCACCCCAATATGGGAGATTTTGATGTATTTTCACCGCACTCCATGCCACATGTTTCCATGGGTTCACTTCCAAGAGTGTTCTGTGCCTCTATTTGCTACCCTGAAAACGCATACTTAGTCTCATCCCTGCGTTTTCTAGGGGAGCCTTTTCTTTGTTATTTTATTTTATTTATTTCAGAATGTTATAAGTGTATAAATCTTTTTATGATTTACATGAATTACTTTTGTACAGTTTGGTTCAAAATTTTAAGTGAGCCCATCACCAAATTAGTACACATTGTCCCCGTTAAGGGTGAATTTACCTGTCCCCTCCTACCCTCTCCTACCTGCATGCTTTCCATTGAGTTTTACTACCAAATATGCACATGGGCGTTGATTGATTAGTTCCTATTTAATAGTGAGTACATGTGGTGTTTGTTTTTTTTTCCATTCTTGTGCTGCTTCACTTAGGAGAATGGTCTTCACTTCTATCCAGGTTACCATTTTTATGGCTGAGTAATACTCAATGGTATACATAAACCACATTTAACAATCCACTCAATACTGATGGGCACTTGGGTCAATTCCACATCATTGTGGATTGTGAATTGTGAATTGTGCTGCAGTAAACATTCCAGTGCAGGTGTCTTATTGACAAAAGTGACTTATTTTCCTTTGGGTAAATACCCCATAGTGGGATTGCTGGATCAAATGGTAGGTCTACTTTTAGTTCTTTGATTTTTATTCATACAGCTTTCCATGAATGGAGGTTACTAGCCTGGATATGAACGAGAAAGTAACTCTTACACACTGTTGGTCGGCCTACAAACTAGTACTAACTGAGTCTTGAAGGTATCAAAAGTTAAGATGTATATTGATCAGCCAGTATTGCTAAGTGAGAATGCAAAGAAATAGTCTTTCTAGTCATTCTTGTACATGTTTTTGAGAGTTCCAATTGACACACTTGTTTTGGCAGCCACTTTAACAATAGCTTTTGATTTAACAATAACTATTAAAATAAAAAAATACATGGGTTGGGTCTGTTGGCTCATATCAATAATCCTAGCACTCTGGGAGATCCTCAAGAGGATCACTTGAGGTCAGGAGTTCAAGACAGCTTAAGCAAGAGAAAGATCCCACCTCTACTAAAAAGAGAAAAAATTAACCAGGTGCGGTGGCATGCACCTGTAGTCCCAGCTACTCTCGAGGCTTGAAGCAGGAGGATTGCTTGAGTTCAGGAGTTTGAGGCTACTGTGAACTACGATGATGCCACTGCACTCTAGCCAGGGCAACAGAGTGAGACTGTCTCAAATAAATAAATATAAATAAATAAATAAATAAATCTCACAGACACTTCACCCAGCAGTTCAACATCCCTGAATCTATACTGCATATATAACATACTAGCGCAGCACTGTTTAATGATACCCCCAAATTGAAAATAGCCTAAATGTCCATAAATTGTAAGTTATCACATAAATGAATGAAATATATTTTGAAATACTCATACCATGGAAGACCAAGCAAAAGTTAAAAAAGAAGTGAACACAGATCTATGTGTATTGACATGGACAGATGCTTAAGAAATAATTCCTAAATTCAAAAAGCAAACTGCAGAACAGTATGTATGGTTTGAGATCGTTTTTGAAAAGTGTTTTTCACTGTTCGCAGAACCAAGTCCATAGGCTTCACTGAAATGTCTTAATGGTGCTTTTTTTCTGAGGTAGAAGACTTTGAAAATACATACTTAAATTATTCAACTCTTTCTGTTTTCCAACAACAAGAGCATATTACTTAAAGTTTAGTAAAGACGATAGAGGCCTTCCTTTATTTCTGCTCTGCTCTTGGTCCAGAAAGATGAGTTTTTATGACACCTGGTTTCTGTTGTCTCCATCATCCCCTCTGTCTGTCTCAGACATCGAGGAGCTTTCTGTGGGATAATCCCAGAATTCTTTATCTTCTTCCACAGACCATCTTCTTAGGAGTTATTACTTTAGCACTTAAGGTTTTCTTAAGGTTGTTCTCAAGTTTTAAACTGCCCCCCCGGGCCCTTTAACCAGCTGTTTTTTTTCTTTTCTTTTTTCTTTTCTTTAATATGTTCCCATTCTTTATGGATTATTTCACTTAAGGGGTCTTATTATCTAGTTTTGTAGGGTTTTGATCATTTTCTAAGCATCTATATCTTTCCCCCCCCTCTCTTTAATGAGAGCTGATACTTATTTCCTAGCCTACTTAGAATTGTTCATTAATGTTTATTTCATTTTTAAAAGAGGGCCAAGGGAATTGGGGATGGTCTTTTGTCACTGAAGATATGATCTCTTTTATTTTTTCTCATTCTTAGCATTTCCTGCCCAAATATTGTACATGTTGCATGTTATTGTAAGGATCATTTTTGTGGGGTCTTCTTACATCTACTTGGTATTCAGGGTGGCGATTTATTAGTCAATTTATTTAAAAAAATTTATATAAAATTTATATTAATAAAAATTTATATAAAAAATCTATCACTTCTACAAATTTATTTCTCATTCTTTTAAATTTTTATATAAGCAATATTTAGAGAAAATTATGAGCTGCTAAGTAAGCAAAAGAAAAAAGATGGAAATCGCTTATATTTTCACTATCAGGTACATCACCTTCTAATAATTGGGTTTATAGTCCTCTAGATATTTTCTATTCTAGATATTTTCTTTTCTTAAAAAATGAGATGATACTTAAATTATTTTGTAGACTGATTTGTTTAATACTTACCAAGATAGCATGAAAATTTTTCTGTCATTAAAGTTAGTAGGAACAGTAAGCACAAAGTTTCCCATATGCCAGGCACCTGACTAAGCATTTTATTTTTAATCACAATTTGTTTTATGTTCATCCTTTTTTATTGCACTTTATTTAGGGTTCTCTCTGTCTCTGTCTTTCTTTTATTCCATTAATCTCTTCTTTTTTAGCTTTCTCCTATACCTGGCTATAATGAAATGAACCACAGTTGTTATTTTCTCTTTATAGACTATGCATTATACATATTAACCCATGCAATGCTTGCAACAATGCTACATGCTGAGTCATATTATTACTCTCACTTTATAGTTTTAAAAACTGAGGCACAAACAGATTAGATCATTTGCCTAAGGTCACACAGCTAGTAAGTGACAGAACTAGGTTTTGACCCTAAACAGTTTAACTGTGCTCTTGACCACAAAGCTGTAACTCAAACTATTATCTTCATGGCTAAATATGATAATTATTTAACTGTTCCCTTTTTTCTGTGCTGTTAGGTTCACTCTTATGCAGAGAACAGCAATGAAAACCTTGATCATATATATGTCTTTGCATATATGTTCAATTACTACCTTAGGCTAGATGACCATAAATAGAATTGCTGAGTCAAAGAGTTGACACACTTTTTTAAAGACTAGATACATATTAGTCAAAGTTTTTAAACAATATGATTTCTAAGCCTCTCTGATCCTTATAATTCATCAACCCTTTCTAAAGATGCAAAACTATCTTCTGAGGCCACCACTATTTATTTATTTATTTGTTTGTTCATTTACTTATTTTTGAGACAAAGTCTCACTCTGGTGCCCTGGGTAGGGTGCTATGGCATCATACCTCACAGAAACTTCAAACTCTTAGGTTCACGTGATTCTCTTGCCTCAGCCTCCTGAGTAGCTGGGACTCCAGGTGCGCACCACAATTCCCAGGTGGTTTTTCTATTTTCAGTAGAGCCAGGGTCTCGCTCTTGCTCAGGCTGGTCTCAAACTCCTGAGATTAGGCAATCCACCTGCCTCGGCCTCCTATGCAGCTTCTCATTTATTTCCTCTACCTTCCTTCTGCTTTATGCCCATTTCTGTAAAATGTTTAGCAAGACAGTACATTTTCAAAAAGCATTATGTCTTATGCTATCAGTATATCAGTACCTTGCATCTCCTAAACCTCACCCGTTAGCTGAGTATGTGCAGAGATCGCATGCTGCCCCATCATTGAACTTAAAGACAAATTTTCATAATACTATTTTTTTCTTTTCTCTATATTATTTTTTCTTTTAAGCTTCTCAAGAACTGAAATAACAAGTTTAATATATACTAATTGTATTTTCTTAATTTCAACATACATAAATTCAGGGATGACAAGAATGAATGATGTATCAGAGATCAGAAAGTCAAGGCTCCCACCTCTGCCTCTACCTTGTTTTATGACCTAGGGGAAATCACTTAATCATTCTGCATTTCATTTTCCTTCTTTGCCAAATGAGGAAGGTGAACTCACTGACTTTGAAAAACTATTTCAGGATTTTTTTAGAAGTGACAGGTTATCTAAAAGCTAAGTTGATCTTTAAAAAGTATTGTGTGACATTGGGGCAAATAGTGCGTATGTTTGGGGAGGGGGAAGGTTGGGGAAACTGAAGGTTTATTTCAACGTATTAAGAATATCTAGTGCTTTGTCACTTGACCAAGGCCTCTTAACAGAGTGCTTTAGTGGTTTGTGAAACATATCTCTAAGGCCCAGGTAATTATAGTCGTTCCACTGAAGCGTGACAAATGGCCTCTCACTTTGAATTCCTCTACATGGGAAAGAAAACCCTTCCATGACAACAGTACTGGAACTTAATTACAGGCTGCAGATCTGGGGACAAGAATCGAGACAGTCATTGGCTGCAGTTGAGAGAAAAGATAAGAGCATGAGCCCATCCCAGAAGAATCAGGACAGGGCGATGTCACAATAATAATAATATGATAACATTAGTGAGGCTTTCTCTTTGCCAGGTGTTGCCCCAAGAATTTATATACACTAGCTCATTTAATTCCCAAGTGCCTCTAAAAGATAGGTTATGAAGTAGATGATCTTATTTGTTTTTGGCCTTAAAAAGATGAGTATTGTGGAGCTCTTAAAAGAAGCTGGATAATCCACGTCGAGTTGTTCAGCCAATAGTTGTCAGGGGTAGGAATTCAACCTTGAGAGTTCATTCATATATTTAACACAAGTTTTTGTTTTGTTTTGTTGAGTGCCTGCTGTATGCCAGGCACCCTTCTGAGGGCTGGCAATGCTGAAGTGAATGACGCAAAATTCTTGCTTTTGTGGAGTTTAGTCTCTAGTGGATAGGACCAGTCAAAATAAGGCAAGGAATAAACTATAATTTCAGATGGCAGTGAGTGCTATGAAGAAAAATAAGGTCTCTGCTAGGAGAGTGACTGGAGTATGGGGAAGGCTTCTTCATACAAGGCTGGCAGGGAAGGCCCCAGGAAGGTGACCTCAAGCTGAGCCCTATGTGCTGAAACAGGTGGGCCTGGCAGAGACCTGAGGAAGAGCATTGTCCATGGACAGCCCCTAAGAGCAAAGGTCAAGGGACTTGAAAGAGCCTGGCTTGTTCTAGGAACAGAGAGAAAGCCGGTGTGGTTGGATGACAGTGGCAAGGGGCAGGGTAGAGTCCAAGAGGCAGGCAGGCTCCCAGTGACTCAGGACCTGCCAGCCACAGTGGGGGGTTCAGATCTCACTCCACCTGCAGAGGGAGGACACGGAGAATTTTATGCAAGGGAGTGGCCTAATCTCCAGTCTCCAGAGTGGAGCAGCGTTCTTCACCTTCATGTTACATTGCCAACAAGGAGTGACTGGAGAAGAATAAATTGTTTATGTAGCCTGCAGGGGCAGCAAATCCAGGGAAAGTTAGGGACTGGTGTTGCAGATGAAACGAAGTTCTGGTTTTTTTTACAGAATAAGACTGAGTTGGACAGTGAAGAGTCATCTAATTTAAAAGTCTAACTTTAGGTAGGAAGAATGTAGGCGATCCATAAAATGACTGAGTCCTCTGTGTCTGGGCCTCAAATGCGGAAATCAGTGCTCTAGTTGTGAACATCCGTGACACTTCTGGGTCTGTGGGTTGTGCTTACTTCATGGACTAAATCTCATCCAGAATCACATGTGGATTCCTAATGTGTAGGTGGCATCTCAGGATTTACATTATCTGTGAAATCTATACTGTGTGTGTGTGTGTTTATCTTTGAAAAAATATTTTTGAAGATGTCAGCATTTTCACATAATGCACCTGGATTTTTTCATAAGGTGGCATTGTAAACTAAGCAATTCAATTTTTTTCTTTGAATGTTCTTTATAAACAAATGCTTATAGTAAACCCACTAAAATCCGTTTATGTCATATATAGGATGCAATTAATTGCTTAGGTTAAAAGCTGACTATTCTAAAATATTGTCCTCTTACTTTGACAGAAGTATTAAGTTAACGACCACATTTATTCAGCAAACCAAGTTTGAATAACAACATATGCTATCACGAACGCACTGTGTTTGTATGTGTGCTTATGTGTTCTGACTATTTCTACGTGAGTTTATGACAATTCGGGCCTAACAATATACATTCATTTGTATGGAATGACCTTGGAAGGCATTCAGTTGGACATCCAGATACAGAGCCACTAGAGAGAAAGATATTCATTGTGGAAGAATTTCATTTAAGCTGCGCAGTGTAATTAAGTAGGATTTGGGAAAATTTACCGCTCTCGATTTAGTTTTTATTTATAAATAATACCATATTTGTTTCTCCGGGGTGTGTGTGTAGGGAAATACTCTCAAGCTGTCATCCAGCATGAAGTTAGAAAAGAGTAACAGAGCAGGAACACAAGCAGGAGGGCAATCTAGGGACAGGCTGTGGGTCACCCTGGGGTTGTAGGATGAGAAAAATAGAGTTTCCTTTAAATGGGCTGAATTAGAGGACGGTTTTTATGGTCTACCTCCCTCTACATTCTGTGTTTTGAGGAAAAGGACTTTTCTGCTGGCTAATTAAGCTAGGAAATATTTTCCCAAGGCCTTATAGCCATGAGTTCAGAGGACTCTAATAGCTCCACTCACATTATAAATTTAGCTGTTGGCACTAGGATGGTTGAGTCAACTGAACGAGCAGATTTTCTCGGATTGTCTGTTTCCTAGGTTGATGAATAACAATCTCACCCTCTCCATTTAGTTGTAACTCTTTCACTCTGACATTTCAGATTGCTGAGAGGTTTCTGGAAATTTTCTAAGTCACACATTGGAGTTAATTCAAGGAGATAATGCGATTCCAATTGAATCATCAGTGTCTCTGCTGTCAGACTGAGTATTTTTGTGTTCGTTGGTTGGGTTGTGCAACTCTACAGACTTAATATTACATACTGGCCAGTTTGCATTTTGCCCTCAAGTCTTAATAAATGGGCTAAAGGCCTGATTGGAAATGGTGAGATAGATTATATTTTTTTATGCCAAGTTAAATAAATACTGTTTGAAAGGATTACTAGAGGGTACAATTAAGTTAATTGCTTCAAAAATCTTTATTTGATTTACTGGGCTCTCTGAAAATTGTTAAGCAATTGATTCTGTCACAGTAAGTGATCTGAAGAAAGTGGGGCTGGGTCCGCAGGTTTCCAGGCACGTCCCCTCCCTCATGCCCAGAACCACCCCACAAAGGAGCAAAGTCCCCCAGGACAGGAATGCAACCCCTGCTGCCAGACTGTTGTTCCCCCAGAGAAGACACGTGTTGACAGTTGGATGTTCAGGCTGACAGATGGATTTCTTTCTTTTTTATTCTAGATGCTGAAGAATACCAGCCTCCAATATGGAAATCGTACTGTAAGTACCAGAAGTGAAAATCTCCTCAGAAGTCTTCACCAGGCCTGCCTTTGGAACAATTCTTGCCCTTGGTGTAGAGCACACAAGGTCCCACGTCACAGTGCTGAACACCCAAATCTCTCTTTTACCACTAAGCAGAGATAGAAGTCAGAAAGGATTAACTCAGCCCCTCTGCCTTGACTCTAAGAACCAGCTACCGAGGCGGAGCTTGTGGCTCAAAGGAGTAGGGCGCTGGCCCCATATACCAGAGGTGGCGGGTTCAAACCCAGCCCCAGCCAAAAACTGCAAAAAAAAAGAAAAAAGAACCAGCTGCTGGTGACTCTCCTCAGGAATGCTTGGAAAAGGGAGGTGCACATTCTGACTCTCTGCCTTTCAGTTTGGAGCTTTATTTTTATTTTACTTTTTTGCATAGTTGGTTGGCATTAGGAGTTCAAGACCAGCCTGAGCAAGAGTGAGATCCCGCTTTCTACTAAAAATGGAAAAACTAGCCAGGTACTGGCAGGTACCTGTAGTCCCAGCTACTTGGGAGGCTAAGACAAGAGGATTGCTTGAGTCCACAAGTTTGATGTTGCTGTGAGCTGTTACACCATGGCACTCTATCCAGGGTGATAGAGTTTCACTCAAAAAAAAAAAAAAGAGCAAATACGTTGACTTCTGTGATTATTGTTCTTGGCTGATTATCCTAAAGCTGTGATATCAGATGACCATTAACTACTGAAAAAATTCTTTTTTCTTGAGATAGAGTCTCACTATGTCACCCTCAGTAGAGTACCGTGGCGTCACAGCTCACAGAAACTTCTAACTCTTGAGCTTAAACAATTCTCTTGCCTCAGCCACCCAACTAGCTGGGACAATAGGCACCAGCCACAACACTTGGCTATTTTTAGGTTGCAGTTGCCATTGTTGATCAGCAGAACTGTGCCGGGTTCGAACCCCCCTGCCTCAGTGTATGTAGCCAGAGCCCTAACCAGGCAGCCTGAGCCTAACTGCTGAAAAATTAAGAGAGAGTGAAGAATGATGTTTGGTCACTAAGGATGACTTGCTAGAAACAATCACTCAGCTGCCTCACAAAGGTGGGCTGTTGTCATCGTCTTGAAATTGTTTTTTTCTCTCCTTGGTATCACATGCCTGACTCAACAGTTCTCCACCGAGGGAGGGAAGCTCTGGTGTAGGATAGACCCACTGTGTCGACAGCCATGGGACGCCGGCTCTGGTTCCGGCACAGTAATAAGCATAATCATTGCTGCCACTGAGCACCTGTCCTGTGCTTACCACTGCACCAAGCAACTGAAGCTTCGATTCTCACCACCGCCCCAACAAATGGGTACTATTATTATCTGCATTCACATGTGAGGAAACCAGAGCTCACCAAGCCTGAATGACTTGGCAGAGATTTCACAGAAAGTGGCAGGACGGCTTTCAGAGTGGAACCCAGAAGCACCTGACCCACAGCCCACAACTCCCCAAGACTGTCCGTACTTAAAACTTCATACATACATACATATACTATACACACACAAATGCACTGACACCCGCAAACTTCTGTACCTTTACGCATGTACTTGTAGCAATACAAAGCTACACAAAAAACATTTGGGAAATACAGAAAGCACAGGGTGAAAGTTTCCCACAATCCACAAACCAGTATTTCCAACCCCTCTTCCTCTTCACCAATAGCTGACCCCTGTCAGTTTTAGAAGACAAATCCTTCCAGTTGTTTAAAAACCCTTCTTAGCATGCAGGCATTTTTGTTGTTGTTTTTGTGTTGTTTTGTAAAAATGGCTTCAGGCTGCACTTGGTGTTCCTTCGGCTTATTTGTTTCACTTCAAAACATCTTGTTTTTAGCCTTCCTTGTCAGCGTATCCAGAGGCAGCTCGTTCTTCATTACACTGGTCTGTTCTTCCATCTGTGAAATAAAGGGTTGTACGGGGTCTCTAAGGGGCCCTCCACTCTAATGCTTCATGTCCCGATCTTCTATTTTAAAAGGCAGAGCTAATGACTTAGTAATTGGATGGTATTTTTTGTTTGTTTCCTAATGGAGTGTGAAGTGCTCTGACAGTAAATCAACAAAATTATCTGTAGTGAGAGGTACGGAGTGTTCTCCGACTTACTGAGTCTTGCACACTGCATGCACACAGCCTTGCGTGCATTAACTAGCTAATAAATATTTGCTGAGTGAATACATGGCAGAGAACTTTGCCGAAGTGAAAAGACGGTATTGGCTCAAGTCACTTTTGCTTTTTCCGAGAGACCTTGTGCTACCTGATAGATCCCTTTAAAAGCACTTCTATGTCCCGAGGAAGCTAGAAAAAGCATTGCTAATTCCATGTCGCAATATCAATTTTACCTTCATGTATTGGTTTTAAGTTTTGCTTTGGATCTAACCAAGTTGTACTTTCTAAATTTGCTCCAGAGTCACGAAACTTGACCTGCAAAAGGATTGGTTGAAGTCATTTAGTACAAACTGACCATATTTTTCTGTGTAAAATGAACTCCCATGTATGCACACCCATGTTTTTGCCTCTAACTTTCAGAAAACGGCTCCTGGAGAAAGGGGTCTGTTGTCAGCTGGGAGAGACGCATCCGGAGAGGGTTAATGCTCCTCCGGTAAACGGGCACACAGCAGCACGTTCCCACAGATGCCCACTCTGTGAAGGCCGCCCTTCCCTTTCTCCTGGGAGCCCTTCCCTCCCTGCCACATCAGGGTGAGGCCAAGACGGCCACAGGCATGGCTGGAAGGCGGGAGCCTGTGTGGGGTTCCTGGTCACCTCTGTGGGGCCGGCCCTCATCCCCACACTGCCGCAGCCGGCCTCACCAGCCCTGTCACGACCCCTTCCTGGATCAGGATGTTCGGTGGAAGCCACTTGCCCTCTCCCACTGCATCCCGGCTCTTCCCAGACTGGGACCCTGTGCACCTGGTAGCCCAGGTGGGAGGGCACAGCACCCCAGGAGGCCCCTAACAAGCCGTACAACCCATGTATAATGCATATTCTTATTTTTTCCCCTCTAAAATTTGCACAAAATGATGCACATTATACATGGCAAAATGCAGTAACAGCGTATGTAAAGTTCCTCCTTATTAAACCCAACTCATAGTCACTTGGGCTCTGTTTCATGCATTCTTTGACTTTGGACCACTTAGGCATCTATATAAACCTCACAATATTATTATCAAGCCCATGCTACCTCATCTCATTCCCTAAGTGAAAGGGCAGCACGGACCGGCATGGATCTCACAGAACACCAAGGCTTGTACACAAGGTCTTTATCGGCAGGGGATGCTGCAGAGCAGCGTTAAGGAGGAGGGAAGAGATAGAGATAGAGAAGGGGGGGGGAACAGAGTAGAGAAGAGAGAGGAAAAAAGAGAAAGTAAAAGACAAGCGCACCTTATATAGGTTCAGTTAGGGGAGGTGACAGGATGGTAGAATAGCCAATAAGGAGTTAGTGCTCTGGCCCCATTAGTTTGAAATTTTCAGGGGATAATTGGGGCAGGGAGATAAGGTAAGTTTTGCGACTGGGAGATAAGGAGATGTTTAGTAGGCAACTCCTGTGCTCGGAAAGGAGGGGCCTTTCTGAGGCAATTACCTAACACTAAGAATATGATCCATTCATTTAATCTTTTAGCAAATGCTTTCTGAATATTAGGAATCAACAATGAATAGTGTGGCTTATAACTTTCTTCCAATTTGTAGTCTAGTAAGGGAGACAAATATAAACCAACATAGTTAAAATTCAGATGGATTTCTGGTAACAAAATACTACTCTACTTCCTGGGATGATAGGAGACTTTATAGAAGAAGCTAAATTTGCATGTGAGCCTTGAAGAATGACTAGAAAGAATCTAAAGGCCTACAGACCTTCATGTGATACTTAAAGAAATCCAAATGTGTTAAAATTGTAGCTTTTCCCTGGTCTGAAAATCCAGCAAAGCTATATGAATATTAAATTTGTTTTGTGTTAGATAACCTGTTGGTGAACGCATTCTGAACCTCAGGAATCACCAAGCCCTTCTCTTTGAAATGCTCACAAATCATCCTTAAGAGATTAATTTTAAATATGATGTCAAACTTGTTAGCATATCATTTATGTAATCCGTATTCTTCCATCACACACTTTTAAAACTCTAGAATTTGATACTATCAAATCTCTCCTATATTTACTGCATGCTGTGTATTTATGCCATAGTTTATAAGTCTTGGTTTTAAAATGTATGATTTGCAATGATGAGGGATCTATATAGCTATCTTTTTGCCTTTATTGACTATTTTTGACTGTAAATTTGACTTAGTTAATGTCAGATTCTTGTTATGAAGAATTTGTCCCAATTATGACATCATTCCTAAAAGAATATTAGTCTTCTTCTAATGATTCATTATAAGAAGCTGCTTCTAAGTTTCAATGCTAATTGCAATGCTCTGGGCTGCAAGTAACAGAATACTTTACTCAATCACATTAATTGACTTGAGCAAAAAGTCCAGAGGCACTGGCTTGAGGCTTGACTTGTTCTGCAAACTCAGATGACATTACCAGAACACAGTGCATATTTCTTCCTGTCTTGGCTCCACTTTCCTGGGTTTGGCTCTACACTTAAAATATTCTTTCTTTGTGATCCCCAGATAGTTAACAGACAATACCAGGGCTATCACTTCCTTATTAAAAAGTAACAGGTAAAGAGACAGTCAACCTTTTTGACACCACAAAGTCTCCCCATTTGAGTCTCAGCCCTAATTGACCCCTGAACTGTCCATGCCTGAGTTCATCACTGTGGTCAAAGAGTTGGGATGTGCTAACTGCCCAAACCAATCAGGACCTCACTGGAACTTGGGAAACCCACATGATTAGAAAATCTGGATTAATGTTGCAATGGGAAAAGATAGAAATGGATGCTAGGGAGGCAGCCACAGATGTCTGACTAAGAAATTCAGAAGAGTAAGGAACCATAGAAATCGGCTCTATTGATATTTTGTGTAAAGTATGGTGTTAATTATTTTATTTCTTCATTTAGCAAATACATCTTCAGTCTCTACCTTAAGCCAGGCAGTGTGCTTGGAATTGATGGATAAGATGGGGTGTTGAGTGAAGAAACTGAAGTCACAGGCTGCCCCTGGAGTTCCTGCTCACTGTGTCTCCTTTTCACAGAAGCTAACACCATCACTTACTGCGCTCTTCCCATAGGGTAGTCTTGCCACCAAGTATCATACATCTATAGCTAATCTTCAACTCTCAGACCATACACAAAAACACTTAAGAAGTCACTGAGAAGGCTTTGGTTTCCATTCCCTAAAAGAAAAACTACTTTCAAGTTCACTTTAAAAAAATAAATAAATAAAGCTACATTGCAAATGTTAAGCCAGAACTGTAGGAACTGCAGACCCCAAGCAGACAAGTTCAAAAGCCAACCACCATGGGTGCACTCTGAAAATGTCCTTTAGGATGACAAGGGCTAATTATTGTGCGGCAGGTGCTGTGACGGACAGCTCTCCTGGGCGACTCCCGGAGGCAGCAGGTCAGATAGTCAGAGCTTGGACCTGTTTTCCAAATAGGAGTTTAGAACCTCATGACCCTTCTCTGTCCACCCCTGAGTCAGAATCAGCTGGGGAGAATATTCACAACGGTTCTTCCTCATCCCTGCCCCACATCTATGCATGGGAAAATGGGAAGGACCTGCAGGATCTCAAACCCCGCGGTCTGCTTCCACATATCATACCCCAGGGTCTGCTTCCGTGTTGCCAATTGTGAATTGAGCTGCAATAAACACCTTAGAAATAAAAACAATGCAAACAAAACAGTTTTGTACCCTCATATTAATCTGAAATTAAAAAATAAAACAAAACAGGTTTTACTTAGACATACTTAGGCCTGAGGCCTCCTGGTGTGAGGCTGTACAGTGTTTCCCTAGGTTTCTCATGGTGCTCTTGAACGAGAGGAGGAGGAAGCCTCCATTAATACTTGACATTCTGTGAGCAAGGCAAGGCCTTTCTGAGGCAGGCTGGAGGGAGGGCGTGGGCCGCAGATGACATCTAAAGCACCTACAATTCCCTGCTCCCCGTGTGAAAACTGGGAGACACGGGCAGTAAGCAAGGAGGTACTGGCTCAGTGTCCTCACCAGGTGGCCCAGAGTTCCACATCCCCAGGCTTGGGCTTTCTCTTATCACCCCCAGGGAGCAGGTTGGGGCCGTCCCGCAGAGGGTGCATCAGGTTTCGTCACTGAAGGGAGAGGGAAAGGTTCTCTCTGTGGGCTCTCAACTTCTCAATCTGCTTTGGGTTTCTTGGGCAACTGGCCATCTCCACCTCTGTTCCCCAGTGCCCGCCACCCCTGCCACACAGCTTACTCCAGCACCAGGCTGGGCAGTGCCTGGAGCAGATTTGGGCTGTTGAATGCCATCCTTTTACCTGTAGGCTCACAGACCACCCAGGAGGCGACATACATTATCTTATCGCATTTGCTTGGGAGTTGTGTTTGTTAAACAAAGAAAATTCAAGAAGCTATGATTTCAGATTACACAATTCATTTCAGTTATATTTGACATGTCTTAGAGATTTTTTCCATGGATGTTTCTTCTGTTGTAGGCAACCTAGGAAATGAAGACTGGTTCTCATTTGGGGCTAAGATTGGAGACCAGGTCTCACACGGTGACCCCTGTGATTGATTGTCCATTTGCGTTAGCTTTGTAAAGAGATCCATAATACAGATGGCAAATGGGCTTCTGTTTCTGTTTGCCAACTTCCGTTGTTGGGGACAGCATAGAGCAGGTCTTGTGAATTCTGAAACCAGCTCATTGAGAAATAAACCATTGATTAATATTATGATGTCTGCTTCTGAGGGACCAGCAAAGAGAGATGGTGTCCCTGGTTTGTGGGGTTTCTGGGGGGCCTTCCTCCTTCTCGCTTCCAAGTTGCTCCCTGGCTAGGACTGTACTGGCTGGTTGTGAGATTGGTGAACTATTGCATTTTTCTTTACTAAAGCTGAGAGGTTCCTAAGGTCACAGCTATGCAATTTAGCCTGTTGACACAGGGGAGGAAGTGTCTAGGAATGGTCCGCGCCCTGCATTCTCGGGTTCTGTTAATCGCATCTCAATCTCTCAGCCACTCGGGATCCTTCTCTTCATTCAATTTGTAACCAAATCCTGTTAATCCGCTTTTGAGTTTTTGAGGCACTCCAGGCACCTTCTCATTTGCATTTCCATTAGCGGAATCTTACATTCGCACCATCTTTTTTGTGTATGAGTAAAATACTATCCCACTTGTTTCCTTGCTCCAACATTCCCCTGGACAGTGCCCCCTGCTCCTGGATGTACATTAGAGTATTCTGAAAAGATACTTCTCAGAAGAAGAGGATTGGGGGACCCTAGCCAGACTGGGCATAGCCAGAGATGGAGTCCGGGAATCTGTATATTTCATAACAGCTCCTGGGAGAGCCTGAGGTGAGCAGCCCCCCACGGAGCCTCACCACCACCTACATTAGAGACTCGCTGGGTGATGCTGGCTGAGTTTAGCGATCAAGGCTTTGGATCTTGGTTTCATCTATTATCTGTGTGACCTTGAACATCTCCAAAGCTGGCAGGTATCTCCACTACTTTATCAGTGAGGGGGGAATAACAGGGACCTTGGAAGCTTGTCGGGAAGATTAAATGAGAAGATGTCTGGCGCAGGTGTCTGGTGCTTAGCAAGTGCCCCCAGAATGGCAGCCTGTATTCTTCTGAGCAGCCTTATCCCATCACCACTGTTTTTAAGCAGACTAGATCATAACATGTTGCTGCGTCCACACTGTAGACAGGCGGGCACTGGCACCCACACTCCTTAGCGTGCCAGCCAAGGTCCTCTCACACCCCACACCTGGCTCCACAGCCACACTGGCTGCTCCTTGACCAGTCAGCACCATTTCCCTTTCCTGCTGTTGCCCTTTTCCCCTGTATCCCCTTCTTTCTTTTCTTGCTGCAGAAACCTCACTAATCTTTGAGGGAGAGCTCCCTGTCTCTCCCCTTGGGAAGCTACTAGAGTAAACTGAGTGGCTTCCTCCTCTTCTCCTTGTTAAGTCAATTGGCCCGCCTTGTTTTGTCTTTTCCCCAGACACATCTCTCTCACTATATCAGAGGCACAGAGTGGGCCATTAGATACAGTCTATTCAATCACCAAATATGCATTCAGCATCTACCAAGCATTATTCTAAGTGCTGGGGATGCTTCTGTGGACAAAGTCCTGCCCTCAAAAGGCTTAGGTTTTAGTAAAAGAAGATAGTACACAAAATGAATAATTACAGTATTTATAGTTGTTGTTTTGAGACAATATCTTGCTCTGTCACTCAGGCTGGAGTGCAATGGTGTGATCAGACCTCACTAGAGCTTCAAACTCCTGGGCTCAAGGGATCCTACTGCTTCAGCATCCTGAATAGCTGGGATCACAGGCGCATGCCACCACGCCCAGCTACTGGTTTAGTTTTTATAGAGAAGAGGGGCTCCCCGTGGTGCCTGAGCTGATCTTAAGCTCCTGGCCTCAAGAGAGTCTCCTGTCTTGGCCTCCTAGAGCTCTGGGATTACAGGCATAAGCCCAGCCACTTTTTATTTATTAATGACCTTAATGGTGATGAGTGCTGTGAAGAAACAGTAAATGATATAAGGGAGCAGAGTGATGGTTGGAATGTTACATGAGCAAGTCAGGGAAGGCCTCCCTGATAAAGTGAGAATGAAGCGGAGACCTGAGTGGAGGCCGAGAGTAAGCCACATGGTATCTTTTTTTTTTTTTTTTCATGTGCAAGCTTTTATTTGAACATTTGTATTAATTCTTTGGCATATTTGTGTGTGTATCTTATATACGTGAGACTGCTGGGTCACATGCTAACTCTATATTAAAACTTTTGAGACACTACCTGTCTGTTCCAAAATAACTGTACCATTTTACATTCTGACAGCAGGATATGAAGTTTCAATTTCCCCACATTTTGCAGCATCACAGCCACATGTATCTTGGGATAGAGCAGTTGAGGTGGAGGAGTAGTAAGTACAAAGGACCCCAGGCACAGGAAAAATAAACCAGGGCTTTGAAATCAAAAGGATACATTTTAGCTGGATGCCCCGTGGGCAAATATTTAACCTCTCTGTACTTATTTTCTCATCAATAAATGAGAACGAGAAGAACATAGTTATTTTTTTCTGTATTCTTATAACAATTTAATAAAATATTCTTCCTGACATGGCAGGTGCTTAGCATGCTGGTTCCTTCCTGTTCTCCCTGCTTCTCCATTCATCCTCAAAGCCTCCATAGGAGGCTGACCGTGGTGTCTGGTGTACAGCACATGCTCGCATATTTGTTATGAATTACAAAGGAGCACTTAGCTAAAAATGGTTCTCTTTTATAACAGGTATACTTTCTTTGCCACTTTCATTAAAAATGGTATTAACAAAAGCCATTCCAGCCACGTCCCCCACATATAACTGTTGGCCTCCAGAGGTGTTAACAATGGGAAGAAGAGAGCGGATAGGGTTCTCCATATGTGAGTTCTGCAATTCCTCTTAGATCTAATCCTCTGCGATTCAAGGAGATGGCCCCCTTTGTTCCCATTACGCTCATTAACAGCAATATTCTGCTAAAAAGCAGTTTAATAGCTTTGGTGTGATATGAAAGGAATAAAGACCTCCAGGCAGCCTCCTTGGTGATTAAGGAGGGCACAGCTGTACTGGGGAAGCCAGTGGAATGTCCACAGCTGTTTTTGTATCTTTGATTGGCCAGCCTTTCCCCGTGTTTCCTTTTTTACAAGAAGTCTTCTTAAAGTCTATTTCCTACAGCCTTGTTGATTAAACAATACGTACGTATGATTCAAAAGTCACAACAACATAAGAAGGGGTACATCGAGGAATTGTGTCCCTACTCCTGCCTTTGTCTTTCTTTCCAACCTCTGAAAGTCGTTGCTCTTATTACCGCCTTGTTCCTTCCAGATTTTCTTTATATGGATATAAGCAGAAATAAGTTTTACTCCCTTTCTTTTTAAACATTAAAAATGCTTTAATGTTTTTTATTTGTATATATTCATGGGGTACAAGTGCAATTTTGCTACATTGATATGTGCATTGTACTCTGGGTATATATGGGTTCATGTGCGTGTGTTTCTTCACTTTGCTCTTTTTACTTATCAGAATATCCTGAATATCATCCCCTGTCAGTGTACAGAGAGATTCTCACTCTTTATTGTGGGAGCATGGTATCCATTGGAAGATGTACCTTCATACATTTAATTCTTGCTTTCTGAGGGATATTGGTAACCCGCTTCTGTAATAAGCCTTGGGTATTATTCACTGCACTATTTCAAAAACATATTTTTAATTTCTGAATATTCCTCTATAGCTGATAGATAGGATTTTTGAAATAGAGGCTGTGATTTTATTTGTGTTTGTATCCACAGGACTTCAACAAATACCGTGGATGTAAGACTAAGCAATCTTATACAACAAATACTGTGGTTATAAGACTAAGCGCAATCTCTTCCCTGAAAGTCGGACTTACAAACTGGGGGAGAGAGATGATTGTTTCTAGCACCTACACCAAAAAATACAGAATTATAATTGTGATATGTTATAGAAAGAAAAGTGCAGGGAATTATAAGAGCAGAGACTAGGGCAGTGTCTTTGGGTCTGATGTGAGAGACCAAGAAAGACTTTACCACAAAGTTGATGTTTGAACTGAGGTCATGATAATGAGAGTGGATAACAAGAGGTGGGGGCGGGATGAGAGGAAGATACCATAGATTTTCCTTCAAAGAAAAATATCCATTTTAGCTGAGCAGATGACATGGAGAATAGCCTGTCCGGAGGTCCTGAGGTTGAAGGGAGCAGTGTGCATTTAGGGAGAGAGAGCATGATACATGGTAAGGTTGTAAAAGTAGACAGAGGCAAGATCATGGAGGCAAGTGTCACAACGTTAGAGATTTGGATCTTCAGCTGAGAGCAATGGGAGCTCATGGAAGGCTTTGAAGCCGGGGAGTGACATGATCTGATTGACATTTTAAAATAATCACCTTGGCCACCAGTATAGAATAGGCTGGAGGGTGGTAAGAGTCTAGAGCAGTGGTCCCCAACCTTCCTAATGCTGTGACCCTTGAATACAGTTCCTCATGTTGTGGTGACCCCCAACCATAAAATTATTTTCATTGCTACTTCATAACTGTAATTTTGCTACTGTTATGAATCATAATGTAAATATCTGATATGCAGGATGGTCTTAGGCGACCCCGGTGAAAGGGTCGTTCAACCCCCCAAAGGGGTCACGACCCACAGGTTGAGAACTGCTGGTCTAGGGATTGGTGATAGTGATGGAGAGGAATGGACAGGCTTAATAGACTTTTACAAAGCAGAGTTGACAGTTCTGTTGATAAACTGGCCATGTGAGATGTGATGAACAACTCCTAAGATGCCAGCTGGAGAAATAGGATGGATAATGGCCCCTCTGCTGACATCAGGATTCCTGGAAGAGGCCCAGATTTGGAGGAAAACCTCCTGAGTTCAACTTTTGACAGATTGAACTTGAGGATCTCAGGAGAAATAGAAATTTGGGTTCTGAGCAGAGATGCCAGAGCTTTTTGTGTGTAAGATATGTAGAGGAGATTCTTTATGGAGAAGACAGAGAATGGAGCCTGAGGAGGGTTTAAGATAAGCCTTGGGTATTTCTCATGATTAATGGGCAGGTAGAGAAGGAGGAGTCATCAAAGGGCATGAGAAGAGAACAGCCAGGATAGAAGGGGGGAAAGACTTCGGGAGTACCGAGGCCAATGGAACTAGGTAGCTCAAGCTGAGTAACATGTGCTGATGGTCTCATGTGCAAGGCAGCTCATCTCTCCTCCACCCAGCCACACTGCCGTGTACTGACGCATTAGGATCTGCACGCTCTTTCTCCAGAGAGAGGCAAGCTTTTGAGGGTTTTCTTTTTATCTGTCATTTTTGGTGTCTTTCTGAGCTCAGAAAGGGCTATGCTGAACTCCGATTGTCTTTCATACGTGGTTACAGTTGTCCTTAATTGACATATGCCTCATCATCAGTGTAGGCAACCTTTACTTAGAAGTGTGGCACATTTCAGCATCGATAGGGGGGCTGCATACTTTCTTCTGTGTGCTAAAACTGGCGAGTCTGCACTTAATTAGGTAAGGAAATAACCATGTTGTGCCAAAGGCATTGGGGAGCCATCATTACAAAATATATTCCATCACTTTCTCTTTCCATCTGACTGTCTACCCTTCAATTAAAAATTCTCTTTTATTTTTATGCCTAAAAATAAATCAGAAATTTTTGCTTATCTTAATGCATTTTCTAGAAATCTTTACGTTGATCTACTTTTTAACTTTCTGTAGATTTATTCCATCTAAAATTAATCTTTCCCCCTTTAGGATTCTTGGTTTGTTTTCAACCTCTATTTTCACAGAAGTAGAACTCAAAGGTACCTGCACAGGGTAGATTTTTCTTTAACGAAAAATAACCATAGATGAGGAGCAGAAAAATTACTCATTATGGCCTGAAAAATCACAAATAATAGTCTGACAAATTATATTATATACAATGACCTACTTTCCTCCAAGCCCAAGCCTGAAAATCTATCTTTAAAGTAGCTTAGAAGAGAGTTATTACTATTATTTAAGATGTGAAAGGCCCCAGGAGAGAGGAATGATAATGGGTGGGAAGTCTTTGAATGGATGAGAAATTTACAATGATAGGCAAGGCAAAAATGGTGGGTAGAGGGGAGAGAAAGAAATGGCGTGGTGTTTCATTTACTTACAGAATCAGTGGTGTCTGTATATGTAACTAACATTTCAGAAAATGATCCTTCTCTTCTAATGCCAGTTCTTTCACTGGTATGTTAAGAGACATCAGCATTTAAATTCAGGAATCCTATATTATATTATCTTACTACTTAGGTATTCACAAGTAGAATTTCATCTTTAAAATCGTCAAAAGAATTTTAGCCATATCCAGTCTTCTAAGAAAGCCATGAAATGAACAATGCCAGTAACAATTATGAAACTAAATTGGCCTTATCAGAACAAAAAAAATATCAATTTTGCCAGTTTATTGTCATGGTGACTAATTTCCATATAAATGACCTGACTTTATCCAGTGTCAAAAATGTGCCTGTATCTTATTTTTTATATTTGCAGTGCTTGGGATTTACTTATGTGGAAATATTTGAAGGCATGTTGGTATGCATTGCAGTATTCTAATTCTAATTATTATTTTTTTTCTTTTTTGGCAGTATATCAGTTACAGCAAGAGGCACCTCGTCCCAAGAGGATCATTTGTCCTCGGGAGGTCAGTACTCAGCTATTTCCAATACACCTTGTCAAATATGATGAATTGTCAGCACTATGTTGATATTGGAGGGATTTCAGGTTTCCTGGGAGTTGATTTCTTTTAACGTTTGTTAGAGTGTCAACAAATTTAATGTCTTCATAATCTATATTTGAAATCAGACATTATTTTAAAAGTACTAACTAGGCATCAGATGTCTCACATTTTCTTAACCATTGCAGAAGCAAATTAAACATCATTTGTAAACCCCCCAGAACACATATTCTGGTTGTTTTCTTTGTTAATGTCATTTTGATTCTTTTAGCATTTTTTATTATAAAATATTTCCAGCAGAGAAAGTACAGAGAAGAATAAATATCTGGGTATTTCAAATATCCATATTTAGCAAATCTTTATGCTTGGTTATATTTTCTTGACATTTTAAACTAATAAAGCCTTACAAGAAAAGTGACTATGTTTTTATTCTTGGAGATAACTTAAAAAATATATCAGCTCATAAAAATGTTTCCTGGCCTGCAGAACATTCTCTAGCCCTCTTTTACTAATCAGTTCTCTGGTCACGTGGGATGCCAGCAAGATTTGAAAGGCAGTATTAAGGCTCTATTTTCTATTTTTTCTTTAACAGCAAAATTAATATCCTTCAAACCAAAGACCCACGGGTCCTGCTTATTTTTATTATTATTACTTTGATTAAATATAGAGTAGCAGATAGCTTTTAAAGCACCAAACATGCTTTATTATCAAAGGATAAAGCCTCCAATTCCAATGCTCTTGTGATTCATCTTTGAATGTCAGTACTTTCTGGATCTGGTTTTGAATGTGTTTCAAAGACTTAGGTACATACATACCCATACTTAGAGCTAACTTAATATGATTTAATAAAGTTTTATACATAAAATTTCCTTTTGTTGAAGGGCAATGAGTGTCATTAAGTAATCTTGATTTTAGCCCAGAGTAGACTTTCTCATCCCAGGAATATGGTTGGAGAGGAGGAAATATCTGATGCTTAAAAAAGAACTCCATTCAGTACTCAGATCTTGCCCTGTCACTAACTCTGTGGCCAGTATATTCAAATGATATATCCAATAATATATTATTTGATATTCAATAATCAAATTCAGTAATATTCAATACTATTTGAATCAGAGAAAAATCAAGTAAGTATAAATGTGTTTGCAGAATTAAGAAACAAGTTGCTAAAAATCCTTTCCCTTCTACTTTTCATTTAGAAAATTCTCAAGTTTTCTCCATCAGAAAAATTATTACCATTTTTAGAGGAGTAAAGGCATTAAAATATCTCAATAAAAGGATGTTTGTAAAATTAGAGTACAAGTAAGGGCTCTGTCTAGGGGTGTTAGTAAAAAGGCACAAGGCAAGGCCAGGTACTCGCTGGAGATCAAGGGGATGGTGAATAGCCGTATTTGTCCAATTGTTCAGCAGATATACATGGGGAGCCTGCTCTGTTTCAACTTTGGTTGTGGGAATAAGCAAAGAATTTGGCAGTTAGCATTTTGACTGTCCTAATAAAAGGGAAGAAAATTATGATGTAATTAAATATGTTTAAGATTTTCCCTCTATCTGTATATGTGTGTGATGATGAGACAGGGGTGAGGAGTGGGGAGAGAGAGAGATAAATCATCTCTTTGTTTCTAAAAATCCTTGGAACCAAGTCAAATTGTCCTTTAAGTCGAGTAGAATATTAGCAGTAGAGATAGGTGCATTCAGTCTATCCTCGTGAAAACTCTTCCTAAGGTTCCCAGAGACTCGAAAAGTTGTGGTGCATATGTTGCTTTTCTTCTCTTATCTGTCTATGTAAACCAAGCTCTTCACATTCCAACTTTTGCTAACTTGATTCATTAATAAGTGAAGCCTGGCTGATGTTTGACCCATAAGTAGCCTCTCAGAATTCCATATCCCATTTCTGCCATGAAGCCTAACGTGACTTGAAGATTTATCAGCTCCATTTGCCCAACAGGCAGCACGGGGTCCAGCCAGCCAGGCAGGTGCTAGGTGATAACCAGTCAAGTTTACCTGAGGGACAAGTGCTGCTCAGGGAAGAGCCAATAGAGGCAGCTTCAGTTCACTTTTTCTCCACTATGATGTTAATTGCAAATACTTGTTCAGCCTCCCAGGACCTGCTTCTGCGAATGGAGGTTCTACCTTCTCTCAGATGCTGGTGAAACCACAGCTCCTACTACATATGGCATTTAGTTAAATATCTCTTTGCCTTGTAACACGCTTGCATGCTTAGGGGACACGCCTATTGAAGACAGAAAGCCTGTCTAAGTGAGTGTGTGGCCAGAGAGACTGAAGCTTTATTAACATATTTGCATAAAGCCGTGAAGGCCATTTCTTTTGAACAGTGAGTTATAATTTTTTTCTGTATACATTTTCTGTTTCATCTTCCCCTTTAGCTAACTATTGTTATTAAACACCCATCTCTTCCTCTGATACAGAGCTCCACAGTCCTCCCTCTTGGTCTTCAACCCATCTCCTCCCGCCCACCTCTTCTCTGGCCCTGGATGGGTGGCTCCAGTATATTCAATCTCTCTTGTTTCACTGACAATTAATACCTTCCTGGGTTTGGGCCTCTCTCTGCTTAGGAGCCCCCAGTTCAACATGATAAATACCCACATTAGAGCGCCAAGTGATGTGTGCAATTACAGAGACAGGGAACACTGTCACTCCAGGTGCAGACACAGGCCATCCTGATTTGATCCATGATGGCTATCAACAGATACCAACCACCTAATAGACTTTGCAGGGGAGCTAGGTGAGTCAAGGGTACAGACTGACTCAGCAGACAAAATCCAATAAGCTTAGAAAATCCGGGAAGGCAGGGAGCTCAGCTGCAGATTCAGCTTGAACTTGCTTTGACTTCTTGCTCTACCACTTTCTAGCTAACCTCCTTAGAGTAGGGCAGGTAAAGGCCTAACCCAAGGGTGAACATATATCTTGTACAGTTGTTATATTTGGCACATATGAGTCAAAGGTCTAGTTTGGTGCCTGACACGTAACAGGTACGCAATTAATGTTCATGATTCATGGCAGATTCTGAAACCTGTAAAGAGCAGGCTGAGACAACAGTTAGAGACAGAGTCAGAGCAATGGCAGTGCTCTTCCAATGGAAGGGTAAAAAGGCAGTGATTACGAACAAAGCAAGATGTCCAGGTCAGAAATTAAGCCATGAGGAGAAAAGATACTGAGGATGAGGAACAGAAGGCACAAGCAGTTGAACCACGGCTCCAGCACCAGTTAAGCTGAGCAGGGTCAGCTACTGAAATAACAGCTCGTTGCTTTCCTGGGATTCATCACTGCAGATTAATATTTATTGAGCCGCCATGGCACCTGGCACTCTGCTGGCATTTCCTGAATACTCCTTGCCAAGAGGATCAAAACATCTTCCAATATATAGAATTGTCACTTGCTCTTTCTGTCAATTACCAATCAGTCACTTTATAAGCATTTATCAATTACTGAGTACCTATTGCATACTTATTACGTGCCAGGCCTGGGTGGTCTGCCAGCAACTGTGAGGATATTAACTCTCAAGTTTGTTTCTCCAGTTGAGACCTCTCCCCTGGGGTTCAAGCACCTCCATCCATCTGTCTGCTTGACCTCTTCAGGTAGGTGTCTCACAAGCCAGCGCTAGCCTAATGTTCAATGAACATAGAATGAACTAGACCCCACTCCATTAGTTAGTTAGGCCCTAGCTAATTTCAGAAACTCAGACTTCTCATTTTCCCACCCTCATCCCTTTCTCTTCTACTCTTAGCAAGCATTAATTTTATCTCCAAGTATATGTTGCATTTCCCCACTTTACTCCATCTCTGTGACTATCATGTGGTTTGGGCCTTCGGCATTTCTTGCTTGGATTTTATTGCAGATCCGAAGCCTCCTTCCTGAAAACCCTGCATCCTCTTTTGGCACCTTCCCTGCAGCCCATATTTATGCACATAACACACACACAGTCCATTCACCACACAGGAGCCCAAATCATCATTGTTAAATATAAATCAGACCCTTCCGTAGCTTCCCATTACTCTCAGAATAAAAGCAAACTTCCTGCTTTGCCTGTGAGCCATGGTGCACCTCTTGCATTTGTCATTATCTTACCTTTCTTCTCAGAGTGCACTCCCTTTGGGCCCCACTAGCCCCTATTACCATTCATCAAACAAATCACAGTGTCACTACTGCAGGGCCTTTGCACTTGCTCTTGGCCTAGAATTCTCATACCCAGGTTCTCTGCATGTTGAGTTTTCTGATTAAATGTCATAGAATTAAAAACCATCCCTAAACCCCATGAAAATTAATACCTCCCAAATCCTCAATCTCTGTCATAGCACCCTGCAATTTTTAATACACTTTCTTAACATATTTAATTGCTGCTTATATATTTCTCTCCCAGAGAAAACAAGCAGCAGAGATTTCATCTGTCTTAATCATAGGTATAGCCCCAGCATTGAACATGCCAAGCACCAGGGAGAAGTCAGTAAGTATATAGCAAAATGATGAAAAAAAGGACAGAGATTGCTAACGTAAGGAATTTAGAATTCTCAAACTATTACTAACAGCATATCAGATTTACCCGATGCTGTTATTAGGGTGGTGAGTTGGACTTTTGGCAAATGAAAGGTACTTACTTAAACACAGACTAATTTTTTTCCTGGAATAGCCTTAAGTTTCTTTCTGGTATTTCCAAAATGCCAAAATGACGAGATTTGCTCACATGACTCATTTAAAGTCAAGTTCCACTAGAATTACCTAAAGGATGCACCAAATAAGCAGAAATTCTTTTGTAACTGTCAGTGATTTGGTGTCATTTGTCTCTTTTGAAATTGCTACAGTGAATAGGAGATTATAAAAAGCAATTTCAAAAAACGAGAAATAAAATTACATACTATTATTTCAAATTGTTCTCCACTTTATGTAGTTTCATATCCTTCTCCCTTGCCATAGAATAATCTGTTTTGGAGAACTATTTTTTTTTAAATGCAAAAGTGGATTGTAGAGGTTTCTAGCACTCATAATTAGAATTAGTTTTTTTTCTGGATTGTCAGAGGCTAGACCAAGTACAGATGATGTGGCCAGTCCTAAATTCTACTAGTATCTCACTACCGTATTTTTCCTTCCAGTGAATTGTATTCATTTTTTGTTTTTATTGTTTGGGATTCACTGAGGACAAAAGAATTAGGTTACTCTGATTGCATTTGTTAAAGTACTTCTTATAATTGTGCCCCACCCCCAAGAGGTGTGCATATACTGTGCCTCCCATCACCCTTCCTCTCCTCTCCCCACTTCCTCATTTCCCTACCCCCACCTAGTTCATCTGCTGCCTTCATATTAGAATGAGTACATTGGATTCTTGCTTCCCCATTCTTGTGATGCTTTACAAAGAGGAATGTGTTCCACCTCCATCTGGGTTAATACAAAAGATGTAAAGTCTCCATCTTTTTAAAGGCTGAATAGTACTCCATGGTATACATATACTGCAGCTTGTTAATGCATTCCTCGGCTGGTGGGTGTTTAAGTTGTTTCTACATTGTGGTGATTGTGAATTGAGCTGTGATCAGCAGTCTAGTACAAGTGTTTTTATGATAAAATGATTTTTTTTCTTCTTAGTAGATGCCTAGTAATGGGATTGCAGGATCAAATGGGAGGTCTAATTTGAGTTCTTTGAGGATTCTTCACACTTCCTTCCAAAAAGGTTGTATTAGTTTGCAGTCCCACCAGCAGTGTAAAAGTGTTCCCTTCTCTCTACATCCACACCAGCATCTGCAGCTTTGAGACTTTGTGATGTGGGCCATTCTCACTGGGGTTAGGTGACATCTCAGGGAAGACGTCCATGGGAATGGCAACAGCAACAAAAATAAACAAATGGGACTTAATTAAACTGAAAAGCTTCTGTACAGGTAAGGAAACAACAACCAAAGCAAATATACAACCTTCAAATTGGGAAAAGATATTTGCATATTATGAATCAGACAAAAGCTTGATAACTATGATATACAGAGAACTCAAATTAATCAACAAAAAAAAAGACCCAACAATCCCATATATCACTGGCAAGAGACATGACTAGAATCTTCTCTAAAGAAGACAGACGAATGGCTAACAAACATGAAAAAATGCTCATCGTCCCTAATCAAGAGAAATGCAAATAAAAACTACTCTGAGATATAACCCTAAGATCTGTATGCATTTTTAAACACTGCTCGAAATATCCCTCCCTCCTTTTATGCATTTGTTTCTAGTCGTGTTCCTAAATATCTACCTGTCTCATCCTTTTCTAGCATTATTTGTAAAAACTATTCTTTTAAGCCATCAAGAACATCCATTTCTTCATCTCTTTAAAATTATATTAATCATACCTAGACTTCATAGTCTTGTAGGTTCAGGGCATTTATCTTGTCTTAGGCATATCTGGATCTTAATAAGCCACACTGATCCACTATATCATTCTCAACTAACCCAATACATTTTGAATCATGGATTTTTAGTGAACTCAGAGGGATTTTCCACTATTCCAGATTTCTTTCCTCTTTTCTTCTTCTATTCATTGAAATAAATGTTTTAAAACAAAGTGCAGTTGGGAGAATGTAAAAACTCTACTGATTCAAGACATTCAGACAAAGTATGTCTCTAAAGTAATGAGATTGATTCTACAAGCCACAAGCAAAAATTGATCTCGTTACCTTTTAATTGGTTTTATGTATAGTAATCAGAAGGCCATTTCTTCCAGAGCAAAAAATATTTCTATTCTTTTCATCCTGGACTTTTCTCTATTTGTCTCTTTTTCTGCCCTTGATGTTGACACAACCAAGAATAAAAGACTTTTTCCATCATTATTCCTTTGGGCTTTCATCTCACACACTAATGCACTCAGCCTTTTTTCTTGATGTAGTTTTGTTCTGAATTGAACTTGCTTTGGTTTTAGACTTGCTTTATTAGTATAGAGGGGAAAACCTAGTAAAACCAATGTTAGAAAAAAAAAATTTTGACATACAAGGGTTTTGTTTCCCCTAAAGATAGAACCAAATGTCTTGTGTTTTTTTAAAAAAAAAAAAATATCTTTGCTTATTATGTACTGTGATCTACCAAAAATACATACTCCCCCAAAAAGAAGTCATTCTCTTTGGATGCTTTGAACTTGTAATATAATATAGACCTTGCAAGTGTGTGCTCAAAACGTACGTAGACATTTCCAAGGAGAAATCATAAGCAGTAGGTAAGGGCTCTTGAGGCCAAGATGCTATAGAGCTCAGATGGTCTAAGCCAATGGAGGCAGGTGGGATTGCTGGAGAGAGCCACCAAGGAATAGCACACATGCCAGAGCATAACTTGAGGCAAAAGAGGTGGGGTAAGGAAAACGAAGAGGGGATTAAATCATCATTGACAATAGGCAAAGTTTCCTGAGAAGGCTCTTTAGTCTGCCCAGGTGTTTTTTATTTCTTAAAATTCAACTGGAAAATAAATGTGTATTACCTTATATAATTACTAGTGTTGGAATAGTATGTTGTATATTTCACTGTTATAAGAAAAAAGGAACTGATAGCATCATGTATTACAACATATGCTCTGTCACCCTTCCCTAGCCTGTCCCAGCCAGGAGCCAAGCATTACTCATTGGTGAGAGTGGGAGCGAGGTGACCCAGACTGAGAGGCAAGGGTTATGAAGAGCTTCCGGCTGTTGTAAGGCCAGCCTTACACATCCAAATGGGAAGCAAATATCACACCCCTACATCAGTCACTACAGAGAGAAGTCCATAATAAGTCTGCTGTGTAACTTAGAGGTCAGGCCCAGTAAGATCTTGAGTGTTGCCAGGATTATCCAGGTGCACAGTGCTAGTGCTCTAATGAGATTTAAAGGCATGGTTCACATCTTGCTCACCTGGTTAAACTGTAACTAGGAAGTAATGGTGATGAAGGCAGGTTACACTTTGGCTCAGATAAGCCATGTCCTTACGACAGTGTGACCTGGCCAACCCATCACTGAGATACTTGAATTGGGATTTCTACCCTTGACTCTCCTTTCCAGCAGAAAAACATACATGGTGCAATCTCAACTGGTCCCAATATTCCTTCATATTCCTACTCTAAGTAATATTTCCTAATTATCAGTCTTTTATTAGCAATGAAAGCTAACATGTAAGGAGTGCTTATTGTGCCGTGAGCACCAGGTGAAGGGTTTTCCGTACGTTATTCCTCGTGGCAACCCCATGGGGACTGTCATTCCTGCTCTCCCCCATGGGGACTGTCATTCCAGCAAGTGAGACAAGCAGCAAAAAGAGAGGCAAAGGTCCAATTCCAGCCCAGAGAATCCGAATCCAGGCCTGGGTTTCTCATCCAGTGAGTCTCAAAGCCTCGTCCCCTGGGAACTCGTCAGAATGCAGATTCTCAGGCCCACCCCAGACCTCCTGCATTGGAAGCCATCTGTGCTTTAACAAGGTCCACGTGGGTCCTGGTGCTCCTTCAAGTGTGAAGACCACTGTCCTAACCACTGCTCCCTATTTCATGCTCTCTACTTATTCCCTAAGGATGGAAGAATCAAGATGCCTTTGCCTCCTGGCAAGGCTTACTGTTTGCCCAGCACTTCGTTAGACTTTTCATGGATTTCTTTGTAGAGACCAAATCATCACATAGCCTTCTTGACTTTTTTTTTAAATGTGCTTCCTCTTAAATGTTATTTTCTACCCTTTAAAAATATTTCTCATCTTTCGTCTTTGCTATGTCTAACTTTCCCACACCCTCTTCCATTGCAGAGACCAGATATAAATCCTTCTTATAAGGTATGGTCAGTGTTTGATTCAGCCTGATCACCTCCCTATAAGACCTACCAGCTTTGCTAGTATTGTACTACTGATATTATATTTGTATTACTATTAAAAACACCATTCAAATTCACTTCTAATCAGGTGACTCATACTAGACCTCTTTGCCTACTTGCCATGGCAATGAAGGCCCATTCGCTGTCTATGGGGAACTATCTAGCTTTGTGAGCCTATATTTTACTCTGTAAACCTACCTTTCTCTTCCTCCATAAACTTTGTTTCACATTTACCTTAAAAAAAAAAAAAGTGACTCATACTCAATGTCCATTCATATTCAGTATATGCTAATGAATTCCAGCCCTTCTGGGATGTCTTGGATATTTTTCTTACCTGTCACCATGCACAAACCCTTGCTAGCATTCCTCCTCCTTTGAATGGACCTTTGCATTAATGAAAGTACTGAATCCATTATCATTATGTCAGGAATACTTTGAATTGAATTTCTATTTTCCGAGGTGCTAGGCCCTTTCCTCAGTCATCATCTGTGTGCTTAGCGAGCATTTTTCACTTCGGAATTTTAAGTAACTAATTTGCTAACTAAAGCCAGTCCAGAGCTGGCACTCTTCCAGCCCCTCCTCCTTGCCTCAGTTTACCACATCCCTGTCGTCTTTAGGTTGGCACTGACTGAGCGACTGATAATCGGTCACCTTTGACTACGTTCTTTAATAAATCACAATCTCACTTAACATTAGCTCTAAGTATATCATGTCTGCCTGTCTTATTGGACAGAATAGCAAGCTGTGCTTCCGTGATGATATCTTTTCATTCCTCCTTATCTACATGGCCAGCGTCATCTCCCTATTTACTGTGGAAAGAAATTAAATAGCCTTGGCACAGCCCAACAAGGCCGTATTGGTTGCCATCCAGCACCTTATGTCCTTTTAGGTAATTACACATCAATTGTTTGATGAATTGTTCTTGTATTTCACTGGGTATTTCTACAACTCTGTGATTACACTCCTGTAGCTGTCCCTTTGCTCTGTCATGGTCCTCAGGGCTCCACAGCTTCTTGAAGACCATGCTCAGTGATGCTTCGTCAACACCTTTCAACTCAAGGATGTAAGTCAGACTCCTTAGTGTTTCAGGAGTCTCAGTTGTTTAAAAATATAACCCAACCATTTTCTGCCTCAGTTCACTGTGATTTTTTAAGTTGGCATCAGTATGCCATAGTTTAAAAATTAATGATTGTCTCCTCCCAGTGCAGTGAGAGATAAAAGGGCATGAACACAAAGAGATGATTTGACTCATCATTCGATAGAAAGGCTTTTGAAACATTGGCATCCTCTGTGTTTTCAGCTAATTGTAAGATGTCCTGAAATTGATTTTTGAGGTGAGGCTATCACATTTTTTAGTCTGGCCATAGGCAAGAGTAAACTATAGTCTGCCAACTGTTTTTGTAAGTAAAGTTTTATTACAACATGGCAATGTTTATTCTGTTCTGTATTATCTCTGGCTACTTTCGTGATACCATGATAGAAGTGAGTACCAAAGAGAGAGACTATATGATCCTCAAAGCCTAAAATTTAGCCCTTGCCAGAAAAAGTTTGCCAACCCCCGGTCTTGCACTAAAACTTTGACCAATAGGTTTATATATGCAAAGTACTTCAAACAATGCCTGGCATTTATTTATCAGAAACATTGATCTTTGATTTCTACAGTCTCCCAAGTGATATATAAATGTTAGCAAATAAAGGGAATTTCAGCCCTGGAATTTAGAGTGAATTTGATCTTAAGCCAGTTTGAGAGATGATTTGGCCTTCATATTTAACACAAGTAAATTGATGGAAGAGGCCAAGGCAGTTACGAGAGGCAGATGTTCTTTGACCTGTTTTCTCATGTCAACTTTCTTCCATCAAGAAAAGATGGTACAGGGCTCCATACACAGGAAAGTGAAGGCATTTTTGGAATCTGTTTATTTGATAAGAACATGTGAATATGTGAAGTAAACCTACTTTCCTCAATTTCAAGATCAAATCTGGTGTTGCCCTCCTATTTTATATGTTATGCAATTTGGATTAATAATTTGCATGCTGAAGCATCTGGGAGAAGAGTGCTGTGTCTGCAACTGACTCCAAGATATAATTTTTTTACAAAGTTGGACTGATGGATGGATAGAGGAGTGAAAAATACATATGCCATAAAGCAAGCATAGTAAAAATATTATAGAATCTAGGTGATATGTATATGGGTTTTTGCTGTAAAAGCCTTTCAACCGTTATGTATGTATGAAAAATTCATTATAGAATGTCAAGAAAAAAAAAACGAAGACAGCAAGAGAAACAATGGCAGGATGTGCTGTGGTCCAGGGAACAAAGACATTCTCTGGGGTGCACGGCCCTGACAGGCAGGCGGGCGCCCCAACATCAGAGCTGTTGGGAGCACTATAAGCCCTGCTCAGGAATGTTTTTTCACGTGGAATAGAGAATTTTTCAGAGAAAGAATAGTTGATAGCAAGGGCACGCATTAATAAAACACTTTCGCTCAGCGATTTCTTACCATCCTGGGAATTATTTGGAGAGGGGAAATGCCAAATTCGGTAATTTTTTTTAAAGTAATAGAGAACAGGCTTCTGGATTTTACATATTTAACTTATTTTTACACACCTTTACCATGCAGGGAGGTAAGTCCTGGCCGTGAGATCAGGGACTGGGTTTTACCCTGAATCTGCTGCTAGTCCATAGCGGGCTGTGAGCAAATCGGTTAACCACGCTGAACTCAGCTGCAGCTTATCTGTCACACAGCCGTCTTCCTGGTGGAAGAATAAATGTGAAAACATTCTGCAGGGACTAAGATCTCACTGGATGCTGTCTCAGAGGAGGCAGTATCACACCCAAGGGGGAGAAAACTGATTCTTGGGGGGTCACACACCCCAAAACTTACTCTTTTTATTTATAAGCCACAAATATACATAAAAACACAAATAGACATACAATCCATCCTTAGTATTAAAATTTTATTGTGCGGAGATGATTATGGGGAAAACACCCCTAAAAAGGCTGCATTGCTCTCTAATGTAAAAAAAGGGGAACAAGTCTTTAATTTCTGCCATCTCCCAGGTCTGTCCTTTTTTTTTTTCTTTTCTGTTTAGGCAGATTAATTTCATCCATCACTTTGAACGCTTAATACTCTTACACTTCTAGGAGAGAAAGAAAAAAGTAACTTCTGGGAGAAGGATAAGAATGATAGATATTTTGCCTTTTCCAAAGTACATATAGCACCACTTAACCCAAATACCATTAAGCTTTGACGGAAGGAATTTACTAACCAGAGTGAGGAATAAAGTAAGTATACTCACCCAATCTTTCCCCCTAGAAATTTAACAGCAGCATTAGTTCTCCCTTGATTTGATTCGATTCTATTGGGTACTTCAAGCTCTTTGAGCTTAAGAGGTATGTGGAGAATTTAAAGAGAGTTTGGAGGAGAATAATGAAGATGAATTAAGGATTGGAAAATGGGATCTATTAGAAAAGGTCAAAAGAACAAGAATTATTTAGTTGAGGAAGAATAGGCAGTCTGGTGGCACAGAGACTGCTTTGAATAATGAAAGCCTTTTTCTTCAGCGAATATTCTCAGATTCTCATCTGCACAGAGACCAAAAAAAAACAAAAAACAAACAAACAACAACAAAAAAAACCCCCACAGAACATGCATGATCTAAAGCAAGATGGATATGAAGTTAGATGTTATGATAAAATTTCTGTAGATGGTTAAATCCTGCAGTTTGACTCTCCTTTACTGTTTCTTATTTTAAAGTTCCTGTCTATAGCAGCAGGCATTTGGCTAAGTTGACCCATCATGTTTGATTACCGTGCGCTGGTGGGAGGCCAGCCAGCCCAACGGATATGGCCTCCACTAGGTTTAGCTTGATGGAAGGAAACACTCGCTTTACCTGGACCTGTGGATCCAGGATGCCAGAGGATGAATACAAAACTCTGGCCAAGAGAGTGCCAGGTCAGAGCCAGAGCCGTGTGCCTAATTGGGTTGTGCAAACAAGAAAGGCCTCAGGTGGGTTTGGGGAGCCAATACATGGAGCCGAGGAATCATATACTTCCAGGGAAGATATAGCAAAGAATGAGGTAAAGTGAGCTGTTTGGAAGAAAATCTGGAGAGATGAGTACCACCCATGACTCCACTTTTGGGTGTTCTTAGAAGTCTAAAGTGTGAAAGGATCAAAATTCATGTAGAGTTTCTGGGAAGGTGTCCTGAGCTCATCCCAGGAAATCCTTGGATACCATTCATTGGCTCAGCTCTTTAATCCTTATTGGGACCTGCCAAGTGCCAGCACTGTTCTAGACTCTAGAGATACATCAGAAAGCAAAACACAAACACCCCTTCCCCTGTGTGCTTTCCATTTGAGTGGAAGAGATGGGTGAAAAAAAGCATATGTCTGTATATATATGTACATGGTTATAGACAAAGGGTCTTATTATAAGGTGTTGACTTGTGTGATTATGGAGGTTGCAAGTCCCATGATCTGAGAGCTGTAGATGAAAGGAATTTGGTAGTGTAGTTCCAAGGCCTGAATGCCAGAAAGTTGATGGTGCTGATCCCACGCCAGGAGTGAAGACCTAAGAACCAGGAGTGCCACGGGTGGATCAGCATCCCCACTCAAATGGTTGGACAGAGGGAGCACGAATCCAACTTTCCTCTAACTTTTGTGCTATTCAGGCCTTCAATGGACAGGACATCACCCACCACATTGGGGAAGGCCATTTGTTTTACTCAGCCCATCGATTCAAATGCTAATCTGTTCCAGAAACACCCAGATACAACCACAAGTGTTTAGTCCAATATCTGGGCATCACATGGCCTGGCCAAGTTGACATTAAAATTAATCATCATAACACACACACAAAATATATAGTATATCAGATGATGATGAATGGCATGAGGCAAAAAAAGAGATGGGATATGCCAAGGAGAGGAGAAAACATTTTTAAGTAGGGTGGTCTGGGAAGGACCCACTAAGTCATGTTAGTTTGACCATGTGGCAGTGGAGAACCAGTAAATATATGTTTATAATTTTTATTTCAAAATATTTAGGGGTGGCTCAGCACCTGTGGCTCAATGGGCTAAGGCGCCAACCATGTACACCTGAGCGGGCAGTTTCGAATCCAGCCTGGGCCCGCCAAACAACAATGACGGCTGCAACCAAAATATGGCCGGGCGTTGTGGCGGGCGCCTGTAGTCCCAGCTACTTGGGAGGCAGAGGCGAGAGACTCACTTGAGCCCAGGAATTGGAGGTTGCTGTGAGCTATGGTGCTACGGCATTCTATCCAGGGTGACGCTTGAGGCTCTGTCTCAAGAAAAAATAAATCCTTCAAACTATTGAAAAAGTATAGACAACATGACTCATCAATAATTATTAATATACATCTCTAAAATATATAAAAATAAATATAAAACATATCCTTAGATTATATATATGTATGTACACAAACACATACATATTTTACTTTTAGAGACAGAGTGCTTGCTCTGTTGCCCAGGTTGGGCTCAAGTTACCTACCTCAGCACCTTGAGTACCTGGGACTATAGGTGCGTGGCATTATGCCTGGCTAATTTTTTGTTTTATTGCAAAGATGGGGTCTTACTTATTGCCCAGGCTAGTCTCGAACTCCAGGCCTTAAGTGATCTAACTGTATCAGCGTCCCAAAGGGCTGGGATTACAAGTGTGGGCTATGGCACCCAGCCTCCGTAGAATATTTTCTTACCCGGGCAGCGCCTGTGGCTCAAAGGAGTAGCGCACTGGCCCCATATGCCGGAGGTAGCAGGTGCAAACCTAGCCCTGGCCAAAAACTGCAAAAAAAAAAAAATTTTTTTATCCACAATAACAATTAATATGCATCTCTAAAATATCTTCTAACGTATCCACAGTAGCACTACCACAAACAGAATTAACAGTCATTCCTTAACAGCACATATTTACTTGTATTTAAGTTTCCCCATTTGGAGGATGAATCCAAGCCAGAGTCTCTTTTATCCTTAATATTCATTTGGTTATGACTTCACGTCTTTTTATTCGAGAACATGTCATGTCTGGTGATCCCACAGTTCACAGGAGGGCACTTTCTCGCTCATCTCTGTGCTTTACTGTACAGGACAGTACACACAGAAAGCCCCGGGTTCATCTGTGAGGACGCAGAGTGTGAGCGCCCAGCTGTGGCCAGACTCTGGTGCTGACCCCATGCTTAGCCCTGACCTTACCTCCTGCTACCATCGGCTGTGAAGATCTCTGTTCATCTTCTTGCTAATTTTGTTCCTAAAATATAATGTAGGGATGATTTACTAAAATTAATATTTGAATGATTAGGATCTTAAGGATGACCAAAAATAGTGTGAAGAATTAAAAAAAGTCTATGGACACAGACCAGGTCACTGGTCAGATGGAGCAGGAGGGTCACTGAGGATGACAGAGACCAGGTCACAGGTCAGATGGAGCAGGAGGGGTCACTGAGGATGACACCAACCAGGTCACAGGTCACAGGTCAGATGGAGCAGGAGGGGTCACTGAGGATGACACCAACCAGGTCACAGGTCAGATGGAGCAGGAGGGTCACCGAGGATGACACAGACCAGGTCACAGGTCCCAGATCAGATGGAGCAGGAGGGTCACCGAGGATGACACAGACCAGGTCACAGGTCAGATGGAGCAGGAGGGTCACCAAGGATGACAGACCAGGTCACAGGTCAGAGGTCGGATGGAGCAGGAGAGGTCACTGAGGATGACACAGACCAGGTCATAGGTCATAGGTCAGATGGAGCAGGAGGGGTCACGGAGGATGACAGACCAGGTCACAGGTCAGAGGTCAGATGGAGCAGGAGGGTCACTGAGGATGACACAGACCAGGTCACAGGTCAGATGGACAGTGGAGCGGTATTGACCAGTTGTGGTACCAATGAGTCTCTGATTTCATTCAGCCTATTGATATTTGCCAATGACCATTCACTCTGTTAGAGTTTAGAGAACTCACGTGTTCTCACATTTTAATATGTGGCTGAGAGTGGGGTCACATGTACATATTAGATAGTAGTTGGCATCTTTTTGTTTTTTTGGGTTTTTTTATAGAGAGAGTTTCACTTTATCTCCCTCGGTACAGTGCCGTGGCATCACAGCTCACAGCAACCTCCAGCTCTTGGGCTTATGGGATTCTCTTGCCTCAGCCTCCCGAGTAGCTGGGACCACAGGCGCCCACCACAACGGCCGGCTATTTTTTTGTTGCAATTTGGCCAGAGTTGGCTTTGAACCTGCCAACCTCGGTCTATGGGGCCGGTGCCCTACTCACTGAGCCACAGGCGCTGCCCCACCTTTTTGTTTTTTTGAGACGAGTCTCACTCTGTCACCCTAGTTACAGTGCCATGGTGTCATAGCTCATAGCAACCACAAGGAAAGGTGGTTTAAGTGGGATCACTGGGCTTAAGTGATCCTCCTGCCTCAGCCTCCTGTGTAGCACAGCCCTTAGGTAGTTTTTCTCTTTTTAGTAGAGACAGGGTCTAGTGTTGCTCAGGCTGGTCTCAAACACCTGTGCTCACGCAGCCCACCCGCCTCGGGCTCCCTGAGTGCTGGAATTACAGCCGGAGGCACCTTCCCTCCCCAGTTGCCACCTTTGAGGAGGGAAGCGATGGCTTTCCCCTACAGGAGGACCTGTAAGAACTTGGTTCTTATGGTGCCAGTTCTTTCCCAGCCCTAGTGGTAACTGTGTCCCCTTCCTCCTGTCACAAGAGGGAACTCAGAAAGCCCGAAAACCTGTATTCACAGCTGCCGCCAGTCGAAGGCTGTGTTCCCGCGAACCTTTCCTTGTGGCTGCAAGATCGTTTTCGTTTACTTGAGAGTGCCTCCCTCCTTCAGGGAGAAATTTCATGTTTGTGGCGAGAGTGTAACTTCACAGGGAAATATCAGGCTGTACAGTTTGAACAATGACTTCCCCGGGTGCACTCGTGTGGCTTCCTTCTAACCAAACACAGATGGAAAGTACGGTATTTGTGGAGTGAGAGACGCCTGTGTCTGCCAGAGGTCGGTGTATGTGGGGGTCCTAGAATGAATGGACTTAAGCTTTTTCATTTGACTAACAGACTCATATATATTTTACTGCATTTGTTAATTAAGAGATACTCATGGAAGGACTTCCTCCCCCGAGTGTGGACGCCTCCGGGTGTTCAGACGGCACAGTCGTGTGACGTGCTGCCTGCCGGGGGCTGTGCTGCCCCTCTGCTCCCTCATTCTGTCTCTGCACCTGCTCACGGCTTCTGTCTCTTCTCCCAAGGTCCATATCGGTTATCTTCCCAACAAGCAAGTCCTGGGCCTCAGCAAACTTGCGAGGTGAGTGTGAGTATGTGCCCAGTAGGAAGACAGGTTTGTGGGGCCACCCTGGGAGCTGGGACCCTGTCCTTTCAACTGTCCTGCCTCCTGTAGTTTCAGGGATGAAAACAGACCCAGGGGGCCTGAAATGCAGATGCCCCCGCCCGCCCCCCCCCTTGCCTGCCCTCCCCCACTCTCCTCCCACCGGCCTTGATGTCTTACCAGCTGCTGAGTTTTCGGCTGGGAAGGACCTGAGGTTATATTCAGTCCAGTCCCGCCCTTGTAGAGCCTTTAGCTAGGGGTGGGAAGGGTGGGAGAAGTGTTGGCAGGGGTCTGACTGTGCTGTACTGTTCTCAGACTTTTAATCAAAGCCCCACGTGAGCCCCAGCCCCCTCCTGCCTCCCTCTGTGTGCTGGGTGCCCCCAGGCGTCTCCCTGGGTTCACTCAGCTCACCTCCAGGCTCCTTGCCTGAGCAAGCACAGCCTGCATGGGCCTTGGCTTGCTCAACTCTGTTCTAAGGCAGAGCCCTCCTCTTATTTCTCTCTTATCTCTGCAGTCTTCCTTCCCATTCTTTCTTTCCAGTGAGTTCATGCCTTTTAAAAAAATCCCTTTGCCACCATTTTACCTGGGTTTTAAGAGGTCGTCCCTGGTAACTGCGTGACAGTCTGTGTTCCTGCATCTCTGGGGGGTCCTGGCTGGCACTGTTTTGTTGCTCTTCAATATCCTTTGTGTTGGTTCTTTGTGTAGAGGTAGTGAATGTTGGGTGGTGGGAGAAATAGAAGGGGAAGGCGGGTGTGTGCACACTCGAGTGTGTATGGAGAGTCAAGGGTACACTGAAGGGGAGGCCGTGAGCATGCTGAGAGCTGTCTCCTCCTCTTCAGAAATAACCATCCAAGTGTGAATTGCTTGGCTGAGGTTGTAGTGACTGCAGGTGGAAGAAATGAGTCTCAGGGCAGCGCCTGTGGCTCAAAGGAGTGAGGCACCGGTCCCATATACCGGAGGTGGTGGGTTCAAACCCAGCCCCAGCCAGAAAATTGCAAAAAAAAAAAAAAAAAAAGAAATGAGTCTCAGCAACCAAGTGATGCTTCTGTTCCTTCTCTCCTAAGGCCCTGGGGTTCACCCCAGTCCTGAAATGAGGACCCCAATCTCTTTCAATTCTGTGCTGAATCTGTAAAGACCACCACTGACATCTGACAGTCACCCTCCACAGCTGTTCCTTTTACTTTTGTTCCCATTTTCTCATTCATTTCCTCTAGGCACGGAGGAGAAAGTAGGAGAAATGGAAGATGCCTGCTTCCTGTTCAGCAGCCTTGCCACAGACAGGACTGCGTGGCACTGGGAGAGAATGTGTCATAGCTCCGATTGCTTCACTGCAGCAAGGCTCTGCTTTATTTTTATTTTTTATTTTTTTTTATCTTTATTTATTTATTTATTTATTTTAGACAGAGTCTCACTTTGTTGTCCTCGGTGGAGTGCCATGGCGTCATAGCTCACAGCAACCTCAAACTCTCGGACTTAAGCCTCCCAAGTAGCTGGGACTGTAAGTGCCCACCACAACGCCTGGCTATTTTAGAGACGGGGTCTTGCTCTTGGCTCAGGCTGGTCTCAAACCTGTGAGCCCAGGCAAGCCACCTGCCTCGGCCTCCCAGAGTGCTGGGGTTGCAGGTGTGTGCCACTGCTCATGGCCCCTATTTTTATTTATTTTTGAGACATTGAGTCTCATTCTCTTTGCCCTGGGTAGTGACGTGGTGCCATCATAGCTCACAGCAACCTCAGACTCTTGCTTGAGCGATCCTCCTGCCTCACCCTCTGGAGTAGCTGGGACTACAGGTGACTGCCACCAAGCCCTGATAACTTTTTCTATTTTTAGTGGAGGGTCTTGCTCTTGCTCAGGCTGTCTTGAACTCCTGAGCTAGGTGATCCACCCACCTCGGCTTCCCAGAGTGCTGGGATTACACTGCACCCAATGCAGGAAGGCTCTTAAAACAAGTTCAAGAACATCCTGGCTTCTTGCAGTGATCTGTCCGTGGTGGCAGTGCCAAAAAGTGGCCGAGAAGGGGTAGTGATGGGGTAGTTCCTCTTACTATAATTTCTATTAGCATCTCTCCCCGCAATAACTTAACCCCAAATAATAACTAAATCAATGCCATGTCAACTGTGAGTAAAAGCATCTTTACTAAAAGTAGTTATTCTTACTGTTTGAAAACATACCATCTACGTGGAAGCTGTGAGTTTACTGTGTGGACACAGCGTGTGAGTCCAGCCCTCTGGTTCTCTTCCAATCAAACTGCCAGCTTTTTCCACATAGAAATTCTGCTACTCTTGGCCAAATTGGAAAGAGAAGTTACACTCAGTTGGCTGACTTTTTAATACTTACCTTATAGCCATTTTTAGACCGAGAAACTTAATCTGAACGTGTCTTAAGTGAGATTTTTGCAGCCTTTTTCAGTTTTGAAGTGCAAAACCATCCCAAGGCATAGGAGCCATTTGGGGGGTACGTAAATAGTTGATTGCTAAATTTGATCAGATTTCTCCTCCTGGCTGTTCCTAAATTCTTAGTCTATGTCCCAGTAAATCACGCTTTGTGGATTAATTATCTTATGTGTAATTGTTGCATTTTGGATGTAGCTAATTTGATAATTTGAAAAAAAATAATTTCCATTTAAGGTATCTGTTTGCAGGTCATAAAATGAGAAAATGTAATTGTGTTATGTTCTGAAATGTAAAAAAAAACCCAAGAGATTCTGCTGCTGCTGTGGCCAGTAGCAGACAGTGTACATGTGAATGGTAGGTGGTTTCCAGCTCGTAGAGCAGCTTGGTAGGTCACATTAGGCCTTAGTCTTAAAGTGACATACTCTTAGAAGACCATCCCATTTTGACCGTGATTAACACTTTATGGGAAGTGGCCCCTAGAAAGACTCAGTAAGATCATGGAGTAAATGGTAACTTAGAGGTAGAAGAAAATACTCTTGGTTACTTCCTTTCCCATGAAAAGAAAAGACCTCAATAATTAAGCTTTTATGAAATAATACGGAAGAGTTGGTTATTAGCATGGGAATTTTTTAATGCTAATAGGATTAAAATTAAGAAATCGAATGGAACACTAGGCCAAAGAGCTGGGCTGATGGTGCCGTTAGATATTCTGTAAGAAGTTTGAATAGAGGGTCTGTTAAACAGAACAGAAGACTACGATTTTATCCAACTGCTTATTCCTTGTAAGAAGTGAGGATTTAGGGACCGAAGAGGAATAAAGAAAGCTGGGTGTCTCGGCACAACCTCACTGCTCATTTTAATCCTGTACGTGCGTTTGTTATGTGCTTGTCTTGAGATGAATGACCTTTCGATGCCAGCGAAGTCAAATATCAAACAGTAAAGCCTTAAGGAACAAGAAAATGCCAGATGTGAGTTGATCTGATTCAACTCTAGTAGGATTCTAGAATCAAGTTAGCTTGAATAGAAATTCCTGTTGTTGCTGAAAAGCCGTGGTACACATTCATTCTCTTGCCTTGGAACAATTGAGTGAATATAATTAAATCTTGAATTTAGTGTCTTGGCCCATCGAGGCAGCTGTGGTTGATCTGTATATTGGGCTCTTATTGGGAAAGGGCACCATGAGGCTCTGCAGTGGCTCAGCCGCCCTTAGGGGACTCACAGTCTGAGGCAGCAGGTGCCAGAGAAATACCTGCTTTGTATGGAGCTCCAAGCCAAATATCTATGGGCAGGCAGGGTTGGAAAGACCCATGGTGGGGGCAGACGCAGAATTCTAAGTGGGGGTAACATCCCCCTAGGAATAGTTAATGCCCGGGCAAAGCCGGAGAAGTGGGTGCCAGTGGATGGGGCAAGTTGATAAGATTTAGGCAAGGGCAACTGGGAGGTGGTTAAAAGGTAAGGCTGGGCATTAGATTACAGAGGGGGGAGTATTCTTTTTTTCCTTTATTATGAAAGTAATGTACTTAGCAGTTAAATACAAATGAGTGTCCTGGCATAGTAGTTCGTGCCTGTAATCCCAGCACTTTCAGAGGCTGAGGCAGTAGGATTACTTGAGCACAGGAGTTCGAGACCAGCCTGTGCAATGTGGCATGACCCTATCTGTACAGAAAATTAAAAAAAATTGGCCAGTAGTAATGGTGTGCACAGTCCCAGCTACTGACGAGGTGGAGGCAGGCAGTTCACTTGAGCCCAGGGCAACGGAGCCAGACCCCTGTCTCCCCACAAAAAAAACAAAAACAAAAACCCAAGTGAGTGAATAAAGTAAAAGCTTTTCTTTCCTGTTTCTATTCCCTAGAGTCAAAAGCAGAGATTTCTTTAAATCTCTATTATTCTGGAAAATTTCTATGTAAACCCAAAAATAAGATCATACTTTATAGTCTGTACTACAACTTTTTATTTTTTATTTATTTATATTTTATTTTATTTTTTGATGGGGGGGGAAGCAGGAGATAGGTAGGTTCATGACTTTCTTTTTAATTTAAAATACCTTGAAGTTCCTTGGACATCTTAGTCTCAGAAGTTCAAGTTCCTTTTAATGGCTACATAGTATTTCTAGAATTACTATAATTCATTTAACCAGTGTTTGATCTAGATGAATATAAATGCAGTTCAATAGTATTATCAAAAAAGTAGAAAAGTGCCTCAGTGAACAAATGTTTATATATCATCTTTTTACGCTTCACATCTACCTGTAAGATGAATTAATAGACTGAAACTTGCTGGGGTAAGGGGAGGTGAATTTTTTTTTGAGACAGAGCCTCAAGCTGTCACCCTGGATGGAGTGCTGTGGCATCACAGCTCACAGCATCCTCCAATTCCTGGGCTCAAGCAAGTCCCCTGCCTCCGCCTCCCAAGTAGCTGGGACTACAGGCGTCCGCCACAACGCCCGGCCGTTTTTTGGTTGCAGCTATCATTGTTGTTTGGCAGGCCTGGGGCTGGATTCGAACCTGCCAGCTCAGGTATATGTAGCTGGTGCCTTAGCCGGCTGAGCCACAGGCGCCGAGCCTGAATTTTTTTATATTACCCAATTTTTCTCCAAAAAGCCCAGGCCAGTTTATACTCTAATGAGAGATAACAGAGTGTGTGTTTCTACACGTTTTTGCCAACAAACATTGTGAGTGGGTTTCATCACACTTTTGGATCCTTGCGGAACTGATAAGTGAAAAACAGTATCTATTTTAATTTTCAGTTCTTTAAAAGGCCCAGGCTGAATCTTCTCTGAACTTCTGTTAGGCCAGTACCAGTTTCTCCACTGTACAGCTTGGAAGCTCTTTGAACGTTAACGCAGCTGGGTCTGAGGTGGTGAATGGTTTTTCCCAGCTTGTCTTTTGTCTCTTAAATTTGCTTTATAGCATCATTTTTCCATAAAGAACTTTAAAACTTCTCTCTAGTCACAGACTTGTTTTTTGGTATTTGTATGACCATAGTTTTATATTGTAAGTCTTTGCTCCATCTGGAATGAGTTGTGGGCCAGGTATGAGGGGGAAGCCCTCCTCTGCTGCTCACTGTTGCTGCCCGCCTGGCCCTGGCTCTGCCCGTCCGGCCCTGCCTGCTCCTGCCACCACCTGCTGGCTCCATGTGGCCTCCCTGTTGGCCTCATCCCTGCCTCTCCGCTGGGCCTTTCCTTCTTCCTGGATCTTGTGTTACGCTCTCGACTCCTCCCAGCCTCTGGTCACTTAAGGTCCTTAAACCTACCCTCATGTGCTGCTGGAATGTTCTTTCCAGAGTATGGATTTAATCATGCTGTTCCTTCTGTGACTCCCCATGGCTTTTAAGATAAAGTACAAATTCTTTATGATAGAATAATTTCGAAAAACCAAAAAGAATAGAAATCATCAATCCAAAAGTTAGAAATGTTACATCATAGATTGCGGGGAAATCTAACTGATACCTAGCAATGAGAAAGTATGTAACTAAAGATATGCTTCAAAGACTCAAAAATATTGTGAATAAGTTTTTTATTTTTGCTAAATTTTAATTTTGGGCTAGTTGATTTCAGTGGGTGAGTAGTTACACACCCCTTAGCAGGTTCCAACTTCCATGGCTACCGTCCTGGTGAATATGTTTTTGTTTTGTTTTAAAGATGGGAAGAGAAGGTAATGTACTAAGAGTTAGAAAACCCAGACACAGCGTTAACCATTAGAAGTCAAGGTAATATTCTGGGTCAGGGGGTTGGGGGGGAGACTGGAGCCAATCAGTTTTATAGGCATTTTTTCAAACTTTAACCGCTCATTCCCCACGTGTGTACATAATTTAAGAGTGTGGCAACACTGGCAGAGTTACACAATTAATTTGACAAAGCTGACTATTTTTCATAATGAAGTGTAATAAAACTCACCCTTAGAAAATTACAGATTAACCTCACTTATAAATGTAGTTGTCAGGACCCTAAATGCCAAGAAAACTCCACTCTACATGTGTTTAGCATGACCGAGGGGAGTTTTCCAAGAATACAAGAATGGTTTAGATTAAAATAGGTGTCCACAGATTCTGAATGTCAGAAGCCAGGACTGGAAGAGCCTTGTGAGACACAGAGCACTGGTCTGTCCCCCTCAGCAGAGAAGCTGTGAGAATCCTCAGGAATCAGTGCTGGAGCCACGTCTGTCCCCTCAGTGGAGAAGCTGTGAGAATCCTCAGGAATCAGTGCCGGAGCCACATCTGTCCCCGCAGTGGAGAAGCTGTGAGAATCCTCAGGAGTCAGTGCTGGAGCCACATCTGTCCCCTCAGTGGAGAAGCTGTGAGAATCCTCAGGAATCAGTGCTGGAGCCACAGCTGTCCCCTCAGTGGAGAAGCTGTGAGAATCCTCAGGAATCAGTGCTGGAGCCACATCTGTCCCCTCAGTGGAGAAGCTGTGAGAATCCTCAGGAATCAGTGCTGGAGCCACAGCTGTTTCTTCAGTGGAGAAGCTGTGAGAATCCTCAGGAATCAGTACTGGAGCCACATCTGTCCCCTCAGTACAGAAGCTGTGAGAATCCTCAGGAATCAGTGCTGGAGCCACATCTGTCCCTTCAGCGGAGAAGCTGTGAGAATCCTCAGGAATCAGTGCTGGAGCCACAGCTGTCCCCTCAGTGGAGAAGCTGTGAGAATCCTCAGGAATC
>CAUYON010022561.1:0-17427 GCA_963573935.1 Arctocebus calabarensis | reverse complement strand
GGTGAATGGCCGTCACTTTGCTTTTTTCCACCCCCCCCTCAAACCCCCAACCCCCCCGTCCCACAAAAAAAAAAAAAAAAAAAAAAAAAAAAAAAAAGCCAGGCATTGTGGCAGGCACCTATAATCCTAGCTACTTAGGAGGGTAGAGGATTGCCTGAGCCCAAAAGTTTGAGGTTGCTGTGAGGTATGACACCACAACATTCTACCCAGGGCACAGAGTAAGACTCTGTCTTAAAGAAAAAAAAAAGTTCTAAAACCTACATTATCCAATTCAGAACCACTAGCCATATATGGCTATTGAGTATTTATAATATGGCTAGTGCAGGCTGGGCATGGTGGCACATGCCTGTAATCCTAGCAGTCTGGGAGGCCAAGGTGGGTAGCCTCTTTGAGCTTAGGAGTTCAAGACCAACCTGAGCAAAAGCAAGACCCTGTCTCTACTAAAAATAGAAAAAAACTAGCTGGGCATCCTACTGGATGCCTGTAGTCCCAGCTACCTGGGAGGCTGAGGCAAGAGGATCTCCTGAGTTCAAGAGTTTGAGGTTGCTGTGAGCTAAGATGATGCCAGGGCACTCCATTCAGGGCAACAGAGTGAGACTGTCTCCAAAAAAAAATTAAATACATAAAATAAAAAATAAAATAAAGGCCAGGCGCCTGTGGCTCAACGGGCTAAGGCACCAGCCACGTACACCTGAGTTGGCAGGTTCGAATCCAGCCCGGGCCTGCCAAACAACAATGACGGCTGCAACCAAAAAATGGCTGGGCGTTGTAGTGGGCGCCTGTAGTCCCAGCTACTTGGGAGGCGGAGGCAAGAGACTCGCTTAAGCCCAGGAATTGGAGGTTGCTGTGAGCTGTGATGCCACAGCACTCTATCCAGGGTGACAGCTTGAGGCTCTGTCTCAAAAAAAAAAAAATAAATAAAAAGCAAAGGGGAGAAATAAAAAATAAAAAAGAATATGTGCATATATATATACATAAAAAATACAGCTAGTACAAATGAATTAAAAAATATTTGATTTTAATTGCTTTCAATTAATTAAAATTTAAACAGTCACCTGTCACATGTGACTAATAGCTACTGTATTACACAGTATATAGTACATAATACCAAAAATATTCTATTTATAATATTCTCTTTAATACTATATTTTAATTCAGCAGTAGCTTGTTTTATAAAACATACACAATTTGTAGTGATAGTATTCTTTTTTATCCACAAATATTTTGGTGCCATACCAACAAATTAACTTCATTACAAAGACTACTCAAAGTTTAACTGACCTCAGAGTAAATAGGCTGAAAGGATGGGTTCCTCCTATTGAAAGCTGTGAGTAGGAATGTATTCCTTTCAACAAATAATTTAAAAATTTGGATTTATAAATGCTTTCCATTCAAAATTCTTTTTTTTTTATTTTTTTGAGACAGAGCCTTAAGCTGTCACCCTGGATAGAGTGCCATAGCCTCACAGCTCACAGCAACCTCCAATTCCTGGACTCAAGTGAGTCTCTTGCCTCTGCCTCCCTAGTAGCTGGGACTTTAGGCGCCCGCCACAACGCCCAGCCATTTTTTGGTTGCAGTCGTCATTGTTGTTTGGCGGGCCCGGGCTGGATTCGAACCTGCCAGCTCAGGTGTACGTGGCTGGCGCCTTAACCCGCTAAGCCACAGGCGCCGAGCCAGCTTTGGATATTTTAAATACATAATGTTGGTATGGCAATTAAAGGTGTTGAAATCTTGAGTTCAAATCCGACTTCTAATTACTGTGTGACCTTGAGTAAGTTATTTAACTATCCTATTCCTCGGTATCTTTATTTGTAATTGAACATAGTAATAGCATTTCTCCTTCATTAGTTGCTTTGAACATTAAATGAGCTAATACATGAAAGTGCTTAATGTAGCTCAGTAAATGCTACAAACTCATTTATAATCCTTTTTTCTTTTTTTTAAGACAAAGTCTCACTATGTCATTCTCTGTAGAGTGCTGTGGCGTCACAGCTCACAGAAACCTCCAACTCATGGGCTCAAGTGATCTTCCTGCCTTAGCCTCCCAACTAGCCGGGACTACAGGTGCCTGGTACAACACTAGTCTAATTTTTCTATTTTTTTTAAGAAGAGATGGAGTCTCACTCTTGCTCAAGCTGGCCTTCAACACCCTATCTCTGGTAGTTTTACTGGTTTGAACTTTAAACAGAAGCAAGAAGGCTGGGGCTGGTGGCTATAATTATAATTATTATACCCATAATCCCAGCACTCTGGGAGGCGGAGGCAGGTAGACTGCATAAGCTCAGAAGTTTGAGACCAGACTGAATAGGAGTGAGGCTCAATCTCTAAAAATAGCTGAGTGTTGTGGTGAGCGCCTACAGTCCCAGCTACTTGGGAGACTGAGGCAAGAGGATCACTTGCCTCCTCATAGCCCAGAAGTTTGAGCTATGACGCACAGCACTCATCCAGGGTCATAGAGACAGACTCTGTCTCAGAAAAAAAGAAAAGAAAAAATAAAATAGAGTAGTGAACTCACCAAGTAGAACACAATCAATTATAAACAATTTTTTGCCTTTAGAAACACTGGTGAATTAAGATTACATAGCTAAATTTTTAGCCTCAGCATTATACTAATGGTATCTTGCTTAATTTTTTTTTTTTTGAGACAGAATTTCGCTATGTTGCCCAGTAAGCGTGCCATGGCATCACAGCTCACAACAACCTCGAACTCTTGGGCTAAAGCAATTATCTTGTCTCATCCTCCCAAGTAGCTGGGACTACAATGCCTTCCACAATGCCCAGCTATGTTTTTTTTTTTGTAGTTGTCATTGTTGCTTGGCAGCTCCAATCTGGGTTTGAAGCCAACAGCTCCTGGGTATGTGGCTGGTGTCCTAGCCGCTGAACAGGTGCCAAGACATCTTGTTTAATTTTTTTTTTTTTTTTTAAAGACAGAGCCTCAAGCTGTCACCTTGCATAGAGTGCTGTGGCATCACAGCTCACAGCAACCTCCAATTCCTGGGCTCAAGCAAGTCTCCTGCCTCCGCCTCCCAAGTAGCTGGGACTACAGGTGCCTGCCACAACGCCTGGCCATTTTTTGGTTGCAGCTGTCATTGTTGTTTGGCAGGCCTGGGCTGGACCCAACCTGCCAGCTCAGGTGTACATGTTGAGCCACAGGCACCGAGCCATCTTGTTTAATTTTTATCCAAACTGCAGGATATTGTGTACATGGTAGCACAATAGTAACAAGACATTTTTACAAACTATCTTTTTTTTAGTTTTGATAAAGTGTCAGAAAAAAATATTAGAGAGCTCGGAGAAAAACTAAGTTTACTCTTATAATTAGGGACCTTTCTCTCCTCCTCTCTCAAACATATGATAACAATGCAAAGGTGCCCACCATGCACAGACATAGTCCTGTTGCTTAATGACAGGGATATATATTAAATGCATATCCCTGTCAAAATGCATCAAAAGACATCATTAGATGATCTTGTCATTATGAAAACGTGAGAAAGCATACTTACAGAAATATAGATGGACTAGCCTATTACGTACTTGGGCTATATGGTAGCCTATTGGTTCTCAGCTATATACCTATATGACATGTACTATACTTAATACTGTAGGCAACTGTAACCCTATGGTAAATATTTGTATATATAATAATAGAAAAGATATAGTAAAAATATGGTATTATAATCTTCCATAAGATTATTTATTCCATAATATGTGGTCCATTTCTGACTAAAATATTAGTATGCAGTACATAACTTAATATTGTAATGAAATAGAGCTTACAACCTAATGTGGGGATGAGACAGACATGTACCCAAAAGCATAAATAAAATATATGTATAAGGCTCTACAGTATAGACTTTAGTAACAATGCTGTGGGAAAAGGACTACTTAAAAGGTGAGTGCTACAATCAGTACCTTAAGGAAAGTGTTACTAAGATTTTTTTTTTTCTTTGTAGAGACAGTCTCACTTTATCGCCCTCGGTAGAGTGCTGTGGCATCACACAGCTCACAGCAACCTCCTGTTTCTGGCTTAGGTGATTCTCTTGCTTCAGCCTCCCGAGTAGCTGGGACTATAGGCGCCCGCCACAATGGCTGGCTATTTATTTTTGTTGCAGTTGGGTCGGGGTGGTTTTGAACCCTTTATCTTTGGTATATGGGGCTGCTGCCCTTCTCATTGAGCCACAGGCGCCGCCCATGTTACTAAGATTTTAAATACAGTTTACAAAGTAATTAGGAACAGATAATTTATTCTATATATAGGTGCAGTAGGGATAAGATTTGGACTTGTTCAAGAGTGTTTACCTGGCTAAAGTAAAAGAAAGAGGTTATAAAGAAATAGATAGATAATAACTATGTGGAGATAATATTAGGGTGATATACATGACTTAACATACCTTAGTCTACTTACCAGTTTTTCCCCCCTGCCACAAGGAGCCAAAACAGGGCAAGGACTTACACTAAGAGTGAATTTTGATAGACTTGAACTTCCTGATTATGGGGAGATTAAATAGACTATAAAGTTATACTTTTACTCTAAAATATCCTGAAACTTTTTCTTCTGCATGAGGGTTAAAGTACTTGGCTTAATTTTCTAGGTAATTTATAATCTTTCTTACCCAACTTTTCCTACCACTTATTAGCATTCACTGTCTCAAAGAAGTAGACTTTCTCTGGGTATCAGAACCAAATCACACTTATTTCTCTTTCTGCATCTTGAGTTTGAGATGTCTCATTCATCCAAGGTATCTGGGTCTAGCCAAAGCCCACAGCCTACTTTTATCTTCTCCAGCTAGCTAAGTAGCTCAGTCCTCTGAGCTTTCTTTTTCAAAACACTATTACAACTTGGTTGAGTGTGGTGGCTCACATCTGTAATCCCAGCACTCTGGGGAGCCTATGGGAGTGCATCACCTAAGCTCAGAGTTCTACGAAAGCCTGAGTAAAGGGAAAACCCTGTCTCTACTAAAAATAAACAAACAAACAAACAAACAAACAAAAAACCAGGCATTGTGGCAAGCGCCTGTAGTCCCAGCTACTTGAGAGGCTGAGGGAAGAGAACTGCTTGAGCTCAAGAGTTTGAGGTTGCTATGAGCTATGACATCCAGGGCAACAGTGTGTCTCAAAAAATAAATAAATGATCTTGGGGTGGGACACAAGTATTAAGAGGCACTTGATCTAACAAAGATAATCAGTATACCCTAATTCTTTATACTCTCAATGAATCCCAAATAATAAATGAGTTGCTTATGAAATCCCTAATGTCAGAGATCTTTATTTATTTATTTATTTTTTTTGAGACAGAGCCTCAAGCTGTCACCCTGGATAGAGTGCTGTGGCATCACAGCTCACAGCAACCTCCAACTCTTGGGCTCAAGCGAGTCTCCTGCCTCCGCCTCCCATGCCGCTGGGACCACAGGCGCCCACCACAACGCCCGGCCATTTTTTGGTTGCAGCCGTCATTGCTGTTTGGCAGGCCCGGGCTGGATTCGAACCCGCCAGCTCAGGTGTACGTGGCTGGTGCCTTAGTCTGTTGAGCCACAGGCGCCGAGCCAATGTCAGAGATCTTTAAACTACAGTTCTTTAAGTCTCTGATTAGTAATAGAAGATAAGGACGGTGGAAGACTTTGAAGCCCATATCAAGAATCTAGACTCATTATGAAAATTATTTATGTGGGATTTATTCATTATATGGAAAAATTATGAAATAATTATGAACCAGGCACTGATCAAATTCCTGGATATTCAGCAATACAGAATGTCCTTGTGCTTAAAGAGTTTCTAATCTAATAGGTAACTATCAAGTGGAAAAAGTGAAATGATCCACCTCTTAGCAATAGAGATAACAAGAAAACAGCCATTTTTGCTCTTCTGCTTCTTTAACTTTTTTTTTTTTCTGAGGCAGAATCTCACTTTGTCTCCCAGGGTAGAGTGTGTGGTATGACAGCTCACAACAACCTCAAACTCTTGGGCTCAAAAGAACCTCTTGCCTCAGCCTCCTAAGTAGCTGGGACTATAGGAGACTGCCACAACACTTGTCTAATTTTTCTGGTTTTTTTTTTTTTTTTTTGCAGTTTTTGGCCAGGGCTAGGTTCGAACCCGCCACCTCCAGCATATGGGGCCGGTGCCTCACTCCTTTGAGCCACAGCCGTCGCCCCTATTTTTTTTTTTTTTTTTTTTAGTAGAGATGGAGTCTCATTCTTGCTCAAGTGGACCTTGAACTCTTGAGCTCAAAGGATCCACCCAGTCAGCCTCCCAGAGTGCTAGGATTACAGGCATGTGCCACTGTGCCCGGACAAGTTCACCACTTTAAAAAAAACTAATCTTCAATGATATAGATCTGTGATAAAAAAACAAAAATATCAATCAACTACTTATACCAGTTGCTGAAGAGAGTTGTAAAGAAAATAGAAAAAATATCATTCTAATCCTTTCTCGAACATGTTTAGCAAAAGATCCAGGAAAACAAATGACAAGATTCAAGTATACATAAAAATAAACACATACAAAAATGCATAAGCAATTTGTTTATAAATAACAGTACGTAAATTAGTAACTATGTGTATAGTTAACAGTGTTATACCTACAGACACATAAAATCACTCTCTTATCCAATTCCATGTCCTAAATTACCTAATGTAGATTTCAAGGGTTATTTTTATTACTCTCAGGACTATAAACTGGTTCCTACAATCAGGAAAAGAGTTCCACAATCTTGTTATCTTTTTCTACTTCCCAAATTCTGCTGACATCACAAGTGTATTTCCTGAATGCTCACCAGCAAGAATAAAGAAAAAAGTAATCATATACAATACTTCTTTAACAGGGTCACTGTATTACTTCTCCTACACCTTTCCTTTCTTACTCATTATGTTCTGCTTATACACAGTGGTAATTCCGCCAACCACCATGGCAATCCTAAATTCACAACTACATACCTGGGAGCTGGGTTGCTTAGGCTCATCCATTCTCCCAGGAGACTCACTTCTGGCTCTGTGTCTCTCCGTCAAGGGAACAACACTGCCGGAGGGGCTAAATCTGTTGGAAGAGGAGCATAAAGGGGACTAGTAGAAGAGCAGTGTTAACCAACTTTAAAAAATGGTGATGTCTCCCCTCTTATTCTATGGCTGAGGAACAGGGAAATGAATCAAACAACAGATAACTGAGAAATACTTTCACAGAGTAAATACAAGATTTGATTTGAAATAAGATAAAGGTTTGCCATAGTATAAATGGAAATGAAATGCAAAATGACATAGCAGATAGACCATATGAGCTGCTGAAGCTAAAGCTAAATATAAGCTTTCTATCCTTACATAAGTACTAAGACTGTAAAGAATAAAACTGAGTAAATAATTTCATTTTTACTCTGCAACTATTTGATTTTGGGTTCTTTCCCTAGGCCCCATGGTAACGTATTACACTTTTCAGACTGTTGATACAGATCATGGGAATTAAAAATCTTTATATTTAAACTGATACTACTACTTCTCTCTTTCTTTCTAGACAGGGTGAGTGCAGCGATCACAGATCACTGCAGCTACAGCCTCAATAGAACTCCCGGGCTCAACTACTATTCCTGCCTCAATCTTCTGAGCAGCTGGAACTACAAGTGTGCACCACCATGCCTGGCTAATTAAAAAAATTTTTTTTGAAGAGACAGGGTCTCTCTGTCTTGTCTAGGGTGGTCTCAAACTTCTGGTGTATCATCCTCTCACCTAGTCCTCCCAAACTGTTGGGATTATAGGCATGAGCCACCACACCCGGCCTGATATAACTTCAGATATAGTTCTAACATAGGAGGACAATAGTGTTAACACAAGGGGACAGTAAGTTCTATGCTCAAGAATATTTTAACCATTAAGGATGTAAGAAGGAAAATACTAAAATTATTATAATAACACCTGAAGTAGACACAGAATATACTACCCAAATGTCTGTGACACATTTGCTTCTCAAGACCAGATGCAAACCAAAGAAATAGCTTCTTTAGTTTTCATTGCTCATATGGTCAAATGTAATTTATTTTTAAGAGAGATAAATAATATTATCAATCAAAATTAGTAATATTTCTTTTCTTTCAATTAGGACTTTCTTTCAATTGACTTGTATTAAAACTTATGCTATTTCCACCAAAAGAAATGTCCTAACAAATTCAAGGTATTAGAAAGAGAAAAGTAAGGCAGAGGGCATAGTAGTACTGGTGAAAAAAAAACTCTCAAGTCTTTGGTAGCAGCAGTCACTCATGAAAGAAAACAGCGAAGATGTCATCAAATGACATGTGAAAAACAGGAATAAAAAACATCCAGAAAGCTTTTCTTTGGAATTATTATGTTCATACTAATTTTAAAAGAATAATTACTGCTGGTACCATACTTCCTCTAATTTGCTTGGTGGGAGCAAAGAAAAGTAAACAGTGCTACAAAGGAAAGTGAAACTCCCCAGGCCACCTACCTGTGTGATAATATACCGTGGAAGGGCAATGCTGCCAGGTTCCCAGCTGATGATCAGCTCCCTGCCTGGAATTCCGAGGAAGCCCTGGCAATTACTGATCCTAGTGTGGTTGCAGATGCTATTGTGATTCATGGAAGTGTCTAACTTTACCATAGTTCTCACAACACTGTGAATACTTCAGGACAAGAGCTTTCTGCTTTAAAAAAATATGAATGCAAGTCTTTTGGCACACTTCCGGTTTCCCCAACATCAACTCATTTTGGCTAAGAACATCAGGTAAGGAAGATGTTCTCTGTTCCACCAGGGCCCACTTTGGTAACATCTACACAAAAGTCATTACATGGGAAAGCAATACAAAAACAAAACTTACCGGTCAACTTCACTGCTTGTTGGCCGAGCCACCTTGGCTCCTGAAGACCCTAAAGTGTAATTGTCCTGTCCTATAGAACCATGGCCTGTGGTATCAATCACCATGGCTGTGACTTCCTCTGCACTACTCCCATCTTCTCCGGAAGGCTGATTCTCAGGCCCAAGCCACTCCTCCAGATTTTCCGTTTTAATATGTACTGCTCCAAGAACCCTAACTTCATCATCACTCCGACCACCCCGGTCTGCTACTCCTGTCTCCACATACCACTGTCCTGCTCGGTTGATCCGAAGAATGGGCTCCCGGCTCTCTACATCAGAGCTCTGTTCAATTATCTGAGGGCTGGTGGACTCCTCAGGACTTAGCTCTCTGATATCCAGCACAGCACTAACCTGACCTCGCCGGTTTCCCTTTGGGGTATTATGTCGTGGGCTAAGGGAGCGGTTGAGATTTGGTGTAACCCTGTGAGACTCCGGAGGCCTCTCTTGATGCTTTGTCCTTGTTTGACTTAATTCTGCTTCGACCTCAGCCACATTAATTTTGAAATGAATGCCCTCTAGGATCTGTGTACATTTGTCTATAATATGCTGCATCTGAAGAAAACTGGCAGCTGTCAGGTAGCTGATGATATCTGCCAGTTGCAGGCATATCCGCCCTGTGTAACAGAAAGAAAGTAGCTGTTCAAAAACAGTAGGGTTCTTGATGACTGAAATGGAGACAGTACTCATCTCATTCAAGGACATGTGATCCCGGAAATATGGGGAGCTGGCAGCCAGCACCACTTTGTGAGCCCGAAAAGCTTGTCCTTGCACATTGACCACAATATCACAGAGACGGCCCTGCATGCGCAGCTGGTTTAGATGGCTCAGGACAGAGTTGCTGAAGTCAGGGATCTCCAATTGTATGTTCCCACCTTTCTCCATGGTCATGCCTGAGGGTGCAGGCAGGAATTCAACCCTGCTACAAGAAAAAACAGTATTTTCATTAATAATTATAACTGCACTACTCCATGCTTTCCAGTTCAAACATATCTAAAAATATTACTTGGTAAAGTTTCAAAATCTCCCAAGTAAAAAGAGATACTTCCCTTACGTTTAAATGTGGACAAAGAATTACCAACAGGATTTTCAGTCTAGGTTTCACAGGAGAACATAGTTAAGACTAAAAAGAGATTGTTAGACTCCTAAAGTTCAAGCTATGACTGCATATAACATCAAAATAGAAGTTCAAATGGGGGTGAACATTTAAAGTGTTATTCGTAAGTTATTTGCGGACAATATAAAATCCCCTAACAACTTCACAACTATTCTCTGCAGAAAGAAGGGAATATGCTTTTTGAATAAATATAATTCTACACAGATGGCTTAAGTATTCCTCTTCTTAATATTTCACTATATACTGCATGAGTTATGATTACAGTGACTAATACATCTTATGAATGTAGTCTGATATTTCTAAGCTTAAGAGTCGGAGCTCCACAAAAAAGCTTTGGTTACAGGACTCCTAAGCAAAAACAATAGCTTAGGAAAAATTGCACAGCTATGTGAGGACTGAATCAAAACGTAGAGAACCTGAACTTCAGCTCTCAGAACTAGGAAGAGCTATGTTAAGTCTGCCCCTACCTATATTTGAAGTTGGCAATTTCAGGATGGTGATAAAACTTTGGTTCTGAAATTTAGTTTACCAGAAGTGGTTAAAAAAAAAAAAAAGAATAAAGCATTTACTAAGCCAAACATTTTCCATTGAAAGATTTTTTAAAATTGCTGAAACAGTAGGCCTGAAACTGCTTCCAATAGTCTTCAACAGTTGAGAAAAATCTGCATAAAATTCTGATAGGAAGACTGACTTGAGTCCGATGCGCATCCACTTATCCATGAACTTATCCTACATAGTTATGTAAGACCTGAAACTTGAGGGACTTATCCTTACAAACTCACGGTACTGTCCCGCATTTACAACACATTTTTCAGTAAATAGGGAAGTGTATATACACTGCTTTCAAGAACCAACTTTAGCCAATCTGACCTTTTTCCAAAGCGTTGTTTGTTTTGAAACTTTTAATCCAATAAGAGCCTCTGTCGATGCCACCATGAATTTAGATGTGTTTATTTTTGAGCCTACACCAGCACCTTTTTGTTTGCTCTTTCCGTAACTCCCCAGTGGGGACGAAGCCCCTGGAGGAGTCTTTCTCTACCGTCGGCACTGGACGGGTGAGAGCCGTAAGGGGGAGAATCGAGAACCGCACGGGGTTGGCCACTCCGGTACTTTAGGAGCTTTCGTCTGCATTAGGAAGCATGGGGAGATGCGAACTGGCTGAAGGGCGAAATGTCACTGAGGAACTCTGGAGAAGAGGGGGCAAGGCGTCGGCCCGGGAGCGAGTGCTCAGGTGAGGGCAAAGGATCACGAAGGGGGCGGCGCCCCGGGACCGGTCCCGGCTGCAGGCAGACGCGAGAGGGGAGCTGCCCGGAGGTGGGTGTGCGCAGCTGGGTGTGTCCCGGCTGCGGTGGGGGAGGGGAGGAGAGGGGCCGCCCATCCCGGGGTCCTGAGGGAGGGGCCCCGCGAGGGGGCGGATCCTGAAGCGCTGCCCAGCCGGGGGGCAAGGAGGTGGAAGGTCAATGGGTGCCTTGAGGCGGGGTGAAGGGAAGTGGCTGAGCGCCCCCGGAGCGGGCAGCGGCGGAGACGGGGCGAGGAGTTCCCGGTGCCGGGGACCAGGACCGGGGTGCGGGGCCCGAGCCCAGTCAAGGTGCAGCACCTACCTCCGGGGGTGGAAATGGGCCGGAATGGGCCGGAACACCGTCCCGGAAGTGAAACCCCCCACCCCCTCCCCCAGAGCGGGCGACGTGCCGGAAGGAAATCACTCACCCTTACACCACCCCCTTCCCCCTGCCCCGGCGCGTCCCATGCCTCGCGCCCCCTCCCCTCTCAGCGCTTCCTCCTCGGTCGGAGGAGCGCGGGAGCCCTGCGTCACCCGGGCAGTCTTGTCTCCGCCCACAATGGCAATGTAGGGGCGGGCTAAGAGGGCAGGAGGAGGTGGAGATTGAGGGAGGAGAGAGAAAGCAGACGCTTGCGGGACGGTGCGTCGTGACGTCATCAAAAGACTCTTTATATACAAGCGCCCGGTCGCCATATCGTTCTTTTGAAGCTTGGAGTCATCTTGTATGTAAGTCGTGTTTTTGTTGGTGTTAAGTGGGTTACTGGTTCGGATCCGCGATACTCTAACCCTCTCAAGGGTCCACTAGGCTAGACGCGCGTCTCTACAGGGCCCACAAAGTGAGGATGGTGAAGGATTGCGTTACTTGGTGCAGGCACGGACTGCTACTCGGATTTGGAGCTGAGCAGCAGACAAATCTCGGCTCACGTGCCCTGCCTCTGATGAAGCCCATGTTGGTAGGGACATCTGAGTGTGTTGATGAATGCCAACTGCTCTGATGGCGGAGCATGCCGAGTTATCTAGATGGGCTTTTGCGTTAGACGCGGCCGTAACTTCCAGCCACTTGCTCTGGGGGGACCAGTAGTTTTGATAGTCCCTGTGATTCTCTTAAGTGACTGCAGTTCGCAGTACCACTGTTATTTGCGTCTATACTTTCGGTGCAGTACTGTCCTTCGCCTATCGTGCAGCAGTTGAGGGTTGTAAAAGTGAACTGTTTTAAGTGGTAACAAGTGTAACAGCACCTTGCTCGCAATGAATTAAACATCTGCATCTCATTTTTTTAGGAATGGTGCTAGACTTGGATGCAGTGTGGCTTTCGGTGCCATGTTATGGACAGGTAAGAGTGGGCAGAAATTAGCAAAGGCCAGAGTTGTTGAAAAATGTCTTTATTAAGCCTGTGATGGTCTTAAGAGTAGTGGACAGAAGGGATTTCTGAAATTCTATTCTGAGGCTTCAGTTGAGACGTTGATATTTAATATGGTCACAGTGAGGTTGTTCTAACTTACACATCTTCCCTGTTTTATAGTTGTGTGCCAAAAGAATAATGGGAATACCGGTGGAGGTAAGTTACTGAAACTTTTCTGAGAGGGACCATAGATCGAAAGTCACTCAGTGTGCCACAATGATGACAGTTTATTTGCTACTCTTGACTTCAAGATTGATGAGAAATCTTACCACCATTATCCTAACTGAGGCACACAAAATGGTGATGTGGGAAGCATGGAGATCGCACCTGAGTTAACATGAATATGTTTTCTCAGGTCCTAAAGAGCAAGAATCAATGTGGCTGTGGATGCACAGGTGAGAAATTTTGTGCACAAAATCTGTATTCTCCCAGTACTTTTCACTATTTTTTCTGAGACTAGAAGATTACCAAAACAATATTGAAGCTTATGCATTAGAATTTTTGTCTCCTGCAATGTAAAAGGCTATCACTTTGGTAAATTTAGTATTGGGGGAAACCCGAGGAAAAACAGATACTGTGATGGTTGCATAGTTCAGCAGATTCAATCATGAAGAAATTAGTGTTTTGTCTGATGTATCTGGGGTATTGGGTTTGCTGGTAGCAGTGTACTTAATACCACCTGTCTGCTTTTAAAGTCAATGTTTAATTTGTTTCATATTTAAAATATGTTTTGTAGGCACTGGCAAGAAAGCTAGAAATTGAAATGGTAAGTAAAAATCCAGTTATGCATAGGAACTGGGCAGGCTGCCTAAAGTAAATGTCAGATCCTTGTCCTGTTACCCTTACATTAATAAACACTATGAGAATTGTTTAATGCAGCCTGGATGATGATAAAGCAAGTACTGACTGAAAGTGAAGGTCTTAATTAGCTCTAACTGATTTCAGGCCATTTTTAACCTTGGTGGGAGAAGATGAATGTGTAGCTATTCTAAAACCACTCTTCATTTCTTAGGTGGAGTCTGACTTGACTGGACCAGCTTTATTTCTTTAGTAAGTATTAATGGGAAGTATTACAGTAGGCTTAAGATTTAATATTGAGCAAGTGGCTACTTGAGATATACTAGCTTATATTTAATGAATGCTAATTGTTTATGCATGCTCTGAACAGGGTTTTTGTAATGATGTTGATCAAATGTCTGACCTGAAATGAGCATGTAGACATATTTAATACTGAAGAAACCCTGTAACAAACAACTCTGAGAAGAGTTTAATCATGCATAGCATTTTAATGAAGGTTCTCATTTTTCTCTTTTAGCTACTGTTTACTAACTTCTATCCTGGGATGGCTTACGTGGGTAAGGCAATACCTGGCATTTTTGGTCTGTTAGTGGGGTCTCCTGTTAAGCTAGTGGACAAAATTTTGAAAAGTGGACAAATAGTACTAAATCTCTGTACTAAAAACAGTTTAATAAAGTAATTTAAAAAATTTTAAAAAGCAAAAGTATGAATAATACTTTGTAAAGAAAATGGTATGACTTAGGAAAAGGGACCTAAAGAATACTTATTTCAGGTGCAGATTTTGGAAACTTTAAGAAGCATGGTCTTCTGTTTTCCTTACCTCCTTGAGTAGCCAGGACTACAGGCATGTTTCAGTGTACCCATTGAGAACCTTTCATGGTACGTATTTTATTGGCCTTAACATGTTTATTTGGTAAGATGCTGTTAGTGATGACTTAAAATAACAACAGATGGGAATCTCTCTGAAAGAGAATGAAGATTAGTTTGGAACTGAAACAGCAACTGGAAAATTATTCAGAAATCTACCTATTAAGTACTTACTGCTAAATTATAATAAATTTCTGCAGGTGTGACGAAATCAACTTGATTACAGTGGAGCAAGTTTCAGAAGAGGTATTGCATTCTCAGTTCTGTTTTTGTTCCAGTAGTCTAAAGCCGATACAATGATGATAACATAGTTCAGCAGACTAACACTGATGAACAATATTATGTCTTTCGCTCCTATCTGATGTATCTGGCTGTAACATTTCCAATTTTCCACCGTGAAAGAGAAATTTTAGCTACTTAACCTCCTTTAGAAAATACTTAGGGATTTAGATTGTCATTGTTTGTATACAGATGTCTTAGTCTGTTTTGTTTCTTAATTTCAGGAACAAGAATTCATGACTGGAGAAGTACAGGTTAGTTTAAACTTACATTGTGAGGACATTTTTATGGTGTATGTATCTCAATCTGGTGTGGAGGGATTGAGCAGTTTTAAAAACTTCGTAAGTGGCAGTTGTATAGAGGAAAAGGAAATTTAGTAGAGCAAAAGTTAAATAGAATTATTTTCCCTCTTCAAACAGGCAGATCTTCTAAAACTATAAAAAGGTAAGTCAGTTTTTGGTACATAGTTTAATTTGGAATGTAACCGATGATGTAATGATTCTGCCAAATGAGACAGAATGATATCATTTGTAAAACCGTTCCATTTTGATTCTGAGGTTACTATATTAGTAATCATCACACAGAAATCTTTTTATCATGATTAAAAGGTAATCTCTGCTTTTTTAGGGATTTTGTGACCACAGCAAGCATGCAACTTAAAAAGGTAAGGATTGAAAATATTACTAGTGTCACTCATCCCAGAATACATGATGATCTCATGCCAACTTGAACTCTCTCACTGATTACTTGATGACAACAAAAGATCTGATATTCTGCCTTTTATAGGTATCAATCTAAATTAAATCCAGAAACGTGGCTAAAAGTATTTTTTTGTTGCAGGTGTTTTGGATGCTGATGGGAAGATAAAACTGACTTTGAATGTTAATAAATTCCTGCAAATTGTCTGGAGCAGTGTGGTTATTTTGAATAAATAAAGGATTAAAGAATCGAAATCACTCAAATGAAAGCATGTTTTAGTTTGCCTATTAACCACATATAGCTAAGAAGAATCCATAGCTGTTGTTTATTGACAGTGTAGCCAACTAAGATTTTTGTGGACTTTATTTACGGATGTATAGAGCATTAAAGTGCTATTTATGTCAAGCCTTATTCTAGAAGTGCTGCGTTTGTGAGTTTAGGATGAGCAGTACCAATTTGCAGAATTTTTTATTCCTAGATCTGTTGGTTTTGAACCTAAAGCTTTAATCTGAAAAGGTACTTTTTTTTTTTTTTTTTGCTTGTTGCGGGGGGGGGGGGGGGATGTTTCTTCAGCGCCCCAGCAGTAAGGTGAAGGGAAAAGAGGGAGAGAGAGGGGAGGAGAGAGAGAGAGAGACATGGGGGGGGGAGAGTGAAAAGGTACCTTTGTTTTTAAAATTCATGAAGAGTGAAACAACCTAGAAAATGAGATAATCTTGGTCTAGGCTGTATTCAGCTTTTCCCCAAGACATTTTGTCTGGAATGTCCATGTAATGAAAGGAATTGGGATTAGAAGATAATCTGCATGCCATAGCCTCTTGGTAAGGCTTTGTTGATGGCAAGATGGATGGGGCGTTCAAGAGTGATCTCATCATCCACAAGACCAAAATTCAAAGACAAAGATGGCAAAAGGCTCAATTCAAAGTGGGTAATCAAGACTAGTGCTGGTGAGTTTCCAGGTACTTCCTGAAGGAGACCTTGCATTTAGGATCAAAATCTGTCAATTCCCACTTGTTTCACATTTTAGTGCTTGAGTCCTTAGAAGCAGGAGCACGGCCAGGTAATTAGGATTCATCCTATGGCTTGAAAAGCACCTTTTGGGAAAATAACAGGATAGTGGGTGCAATGCGGCCAAGGTGATTGAGACCAGTTTGGGCAACACAGACACATTCTATATAGAAACTGGAATATCAGCCAGGAGCAAGTGGCACAAAACCTGTATGCAGCAGCACACATTTCAGATTGGGTGACAGACTTTGTCAAAAGTAATGGGATAATCTGATTCTGAGTTAAAAGTGGACACCTGCAGAAATGGTATGTTGGGAGTTTTGATAATTCCAGGACTTAAAGCACTATTTTCCATCTCTTCAGGTCTTTAGCTGTGTCTTTGAATGGTACCTACAGTGATCATTGCCTAACCTTGGTGGGCACTTGAAGTCCCAGATACCTAGGAGGCTGAGTCAAGATGATTGCTTGAGCCTAGGAGTTTGAGGTTGAGGTGAGGTAGGCTGACTCCATGGCACTCAACCCAGGGTGACAGACTGTCTTCAAAAAATAAGGAAACTTGAAAAAAAGGGATAGTATTTATTCCCAATGATATGATTAAAGACTTAAAGTGAAATTCAGAATTTTGAAAGGCTCGCACTATCTCTGTGCACTTAAAGGCCTTTAGTAATAAGGTATGTTAGTGTGATTTTAGATGCTGTATATTAGAATGTGTCAACATTTTTTTGTAAGATTTGCACATGTCAGTGGACCAATATTTTCCAAGTAGTGCATGATAAAAAATCATGCTTAGATAAAAGTTTATTCAAGATAGGCTGGGCGCCTGTGGCTCAACGGGCTAAGGTGCCAGCCACGTACATCTGAGCTGGTGGGTTCGAATCCAGCCCGGGACCGCCAAAACAACAATGATGGCTGCAACCAGAAAATGGCCGGGCGTGGTGGTGGGCGCCTGTAGCCCCAGCTACTTGGGAGGTAGAGGCAGGAGACTCGCTCGAGCCCAGGAATTGGAGGTTGCTGTGAGCTGTGATGCCACAGCACTCTATCCAGGGGTGACAGCTTGAGGCTCTGTCTCGAAAAAAATAAAATAAAATAAAATAAAATAAAAGTATGAAGTGTTTACAATGCATTGATGAT
>CAUYON010022560.1:0-10265 GCA_963573935.1 Arctocebus calabarensis | reverse complement strand
TCTTTTTTTTTGAGACAGAGCCTCAAGCTGTCACCCTGGATAGAGTGCTGTGGCATCACAGCTCACAGCAACCTCCAATTCCTGGGCTCAAGCAAGTCTCCTGCCTCTGCCTCCCAAGTAGCTGGGACTACAGGTGCCCGCCACAATGCCCAGCCATTTTTTGGTTGCAGTGTCATTGTTGTTTGGCGGGCCCGGGCTGGATTTGAACCCGCCAGCTCAGGTGTATGTGGCTGGCGCCTTAGCCCATTGAGCCACAGGCGCCGAGCCTGGAAGTCATTACCTTTGAGCCATTATACCAGCTTTGACTTTTTTTTCTTTTTTGAGAAAGAGTCTCATTCTGTCACCCAGGCTAGAGTGCAATGGCATGGTAGCTAACAGCAACCTCACACTCTTGGGCTTGAGCAATCCTCTTGCTCTCAGTCTCTCAAGTAGCTAGGACTACAGGTGCTCGCCACAACACTCAGCTAGTTTTTCTATTTTTAGTAGAGATGGGGTCTTGCTCTTGCTCAGGCTGGTCTTGAACCCCTGAGCTCCATCTGCCTCAGTCTCCCAGGGTGCTAGGACTGCAGGCATGAGGCACTGGGCTCAGCCCAGCCTTGACTTTTTTGTAAAAGAGAAACAAATTTTGATTTTTTTTTTGGGCCACTGTTATTTTTGGTTGCTATTTCATCAGTCTTACATATTTCCTGCTCAAATACACTCTTAAAAAAAAAATCCTCAGCTGGGATTAAACAAAAGCAGAGGAAAAAGCCAGGTTATATTTAGATGCCCTGCTGTGGGACAGTCTTTGATGGCTCTTGAGGGGTGCTTTTAAGACAGTGATTTTGCTCCTGTACTAGAGCACTCAGCCAACAGGAGTGAGAAATGCCTTCTGCTCGACAGCTTCTGGAAGTAAGGACTGTGCCTCTTTGACTTCATCCTTTCCCATTTTGTCCTAACGATACCCTTCCTATAGAAAAGCTTGTTCTCCACGGTGACTGAGGATGGACGGTGCAATGATGGGTGACAGGGAGTCAGGTCTCCAAACCATGAACCCTGTGTCTCAACAGAGTCACAAGGCTGTTCCCTATCCAGGCTGTACTTCTTCCTTGGCCTCTGCAGGGGCCCATGGTTAAACTAGCAGGTCATTTATGCTTCTGGCTTCTTTGCTAATGTTTCCTTTTGTGCTGTATCATTTCTCCCATTTGTTAGTGTTATTTCCATTAGGGATGACACATAAGCTTCACTTCATGTGTCAGCTCTTGCATGTTGGGAGCTGATAGAGAGGATCTGGGTGGGATCCCAGCAGCACCCACTCCTCTGCATTCCTGCTCAGGGAACAAGTGCTGGGATCAATTAGCAATGTCTGCCATGGGCCTGGGTGCCATCTCTGTAGAGACAAGTGCTGTTCCGTGTCAATAGCTCTGGTAAAGGCTGGGTGTGGTGGCTCACACCTGTAATCCTAGCACTCTGGGAGGCCGAGGAGGGTGGATTGCCTGAGCTCAGGAGTTTGAGACCAGCCTGAGCCAAGAGTGAGACCCCATCTCTAAAAATAGCCAGACATTGTGGCAGGTGCCTATAGTCTCATAGTCCCAGCTACTTGGGAGGCTGAGGCAGGAGGATCACTTGAACCCAAGAGTTTGAGGTTTCCGTGCTATTAGGCCATAGGACTCTACTGATGGTGACCAAGTGAGACTTTATCTCAAGAAAAAAAAATAGGTCAAGTAAGACGTTCACTTAGGAAAAGTATAAAACCTGTAGAACAAGACTTATGTTACAGTTCAGCCATATCCATTGAGAGCAGATACTACCTCTTTCCTAAGAAGTCAGAAGCAGAACTTGGTGGTAAGATCCTTTGGTTGCAAGCAACAGAATTCATTCATAGTCAGCAGATTAGGACTATGGAAGGGAAATTGGGGAACCTCACAGAATCACAGATTCCGGACAGGAATGGGGGACCCTCCGGTACCCTCCCAGGCAATCACATGGGCCATTTCCTGGGGTGTTTCCATCACTCTCAGCTCCAGCTCACTCTCTGGTCTCTATGATTCAGTCTCTCTCTCTCTCTTTTCAATCAACTTTAAATCTTAGAATAGTTTCAGATTTACTAAAAAGTTGCAAGACAATTAGAAAGAGTCCCCATATCCAGTTTTCTTTATTTTAACACTGCTGTGGTGCATTTGTTACATCTAAAGAGCTGATAATAAATGCCACAACATATTTAGATGTCCTTAGTTTTGATTTACTGTCCCTCCCCACTCCCCACAGGATTCTTACCTCCACACTGGGCCCTGTGTTACTCTTAGCAGTTGTGTCTTCTTAGTTGTCTCCGCACTGACTCTCTCAGCCTTTCCTTGTTTCTGATGACCTTGATGGCGTGAGGCATCCCGGGAAGCTATTTTGTCCAGTTTGAGTCTGGCATCTTCCTCCTTGAACCATTTGGGTATGGTTAGGGGTTGGGGCAGGCAGAACAAAGCTATGGGGGTCACTGTGGACTGCAGCCACTCCGTTTTATTTCTATCACTCTGGTGATCAAAACAGGGCCCCTTTGTGGAAAAATTAGATGACCCAAGTTACAACTCCCAAGAGAGTGATTACATATACGCCAAATGGTAGAGTAAGAAGCAACTCAGAACCAATGACCAAGGTTAAGCACCCAAGGAAAAGGAACATGAGTAATTCTGAACATTGTCAAAGATGTGGCAGCTACTTACTATTATTCTCTGTGCTTAAACTTCAAACCAGCCAGGCTCGGCGACTAGGGCACCAACCACATACACTGGAGCTGAAGGGTTCGAATCCAGCCTGGGCCCACAAAACAACAATGACAACTACAACCAAAAAATAGCCGCGTGTTACGGTGGGTGCTATAGTCCCAGCTACTCGGGAGGCTGAGGCAAGAGAATTGCTTAAGCCCAAGAGTTTGAGGTTGCTGTGAGCTGTGATGCCACAGCACTCTACCCATGGCAATGCAATAAGACTCTGTCCCCCCCCCCCAAAAAAAGATATAATTAATTTTCTATTTATTTTGTTTCTCTCCCCATGCCAATCCTGAGGATCACAGAACAATTGATGTGTGAGACCCTTGGTTAAAAACAACTGCTGAGGAAAATTCAGAAATGTGACTTGTCTCAAAACAGGTCATTTCATAGCGAAGGAGTGTAGTGCTCACTGAACTGAGCGGGACTCATTGACTCACGCGGGCACACAGAAAACATAAGCGTTCACCCAGGAAAGCAATTCATCTCTGGCCTACTTAAAGAAACCTGTTGCTCTTTTGTAAACTGGACAATTATTTGCTTGCATCAAATATAAAGGTTACATGAGCTTAGACTGTCACTTCCTTATAGCTACACCATGGTTTCAAATAGAAACAATTTCATTTTATATGTCACAGCTGGACCAGATTAAGCAGCATTTTCACATTCCCAGTGATTCTTCTCCTCTTTGTTCACTCTGGCTGATATCTGTAGAGAAGGAGGGAGGAAAGGCAGACATTTAAGGCTACTAATTTGTTCCTTTTTCTTTTCTTTCATTTTTTGGTAACAGCTTTATCGTGATATAATTCACATTTCATACAATTTGCCCATTTAAAGTATACGATTCAATGGTTTTGACTTCATTCACAGATTTGTAAAACCATCACCACAATCAATTTTAGAACAATCGTGTTACTTGTCCAAAGAATAATCTTGTACCTTTTAGCAGTGCCTAACAATTTCCCTCCACCCTGCAGTACCAGGCTACTCTCAGTCTATTTTCTGTCTCTGTGGATTTGCCTATTCTAGATGTTTTCCATAAATAGAAATATACGGCATCTGACCTTTTATGACTGGCGTCTTTTAGTGAGCATGTTTTCAAGGTTCACTCACATAGTAGCATGTAGCAATATTTCATTCCTTTTTATTGACAAATGTTATTTCATGGTATGTACGTACCACACACCTAGTCATCAGGTGAAGGACATTTTTTTTTTTCACTTTTGGGCCTCATGAATAATGCTGCCAGGAATATCTGTGTACATAATTTTTGTGTAAACATACACTTTTTTCTCTGAATGTGATTTTTAGAATTGTGTGTATTTAAAGTTTACTCTGTGATATTTTCATGCACATATGGTTATTACAGTCAAACAAATGAACATAACCATTATCTTGCATGGTTACCTCTTTTTTGTTTGTGGCAAGAACACTAAAATCCACTCTATTAGTGAATTTCTGGTGCATAGAGAATGTTGTAGTTACACTCACCTCATTTGTATGTTAGCTTTCTAGACTCGCTCATCCTTTGTGTCTGCACATTTGTACCCTTTGACTTACATCTCCTTGTTTCCTTCCTCTCCTCTCTACTCCGGTGACTGCCACTTTTTTCTCTGTTTCTATGCATTTGACTTTTTTTCTTTTTTAGATTCCAATAAGTGATATCATAAACATGTGTCTGGCTTATTTCATATAGCATAATGCCCTCCAGGTTCATCCTTTATGCTGCAAGTGACTGAAAGAAAGAGTTCTTTTTTAAGGCTGAGTAATATTCCATCATGTATATCCATTCATCTGTCACCAGATATGCCAGTTGCTTCCATATCTCGACTATTGTGAATAATGAGGCAATGAACTTGGAAGTGCAGACATCTCTGCAAGGGGCTGATTTTCATTTCATATTACCCAGAAGATGGATTGTTGGGTCATTTCGTAACTCTGCGTTCAACATTTTGGGGAATGGCCAAACTGTTTTGCAAGGCAGCTGCACCAGTTTACATCACCGCTAGCACTGTATGAGAGTTATAATTTCTCTACATCCTCGCCAGCACTTGTTATCTGTCATTTTGATTCTAGACATCATAATAGGCGTGAAGTGGTATCTCATTGTGATTTTGATTTGCATTTCTCTGATGGCTAGTGATGTTGGGGATCTTTTCATGTGCATATCAATCATTTGTATATTTTTTAGTCATATTTGTTTAATCCCTTTGCCTAGTTTTGTAATTGGATTGTCTTTTTTTGTTATTTAGTGGTAAGAATTCTTTATATGTTCTAGACACAAGTACCTTATTAGATACACGACTTGCAAATATCTTCCCCCATTTTGTCTTTTCATTCTCTTGATGGTGTCATTTGAATCATAAAATATTTTATTTTTATTTATCATTCTGTATTTTTAGAGATAAGGTCTCACTCTTATCATGTCATCTTGGCTGGGGGACAGTGGTGTCTCCATAGCTCCCTACAAACTTGAACTCCTGTGCTTAAGTGATCCCTGCTGCCTCAGTCCCAGAGAAGCTGGGATGACAGAAGTGTGCCTCCACACCCGCCTTGAAGAACAAAATATCTTACTTTTGATAGAGTCATATTTATATACTTTTACTTCTGTTGCTTGTGCTTTTGATGTTATGTTTAAGAAACTATTGCCAATTCAAAGTCATAGAGACTTACTCCTGTGTTTTCCTGTAAGAGTTAGTCTTTGTTCTTATATCTAGGTCTTTGATCCATTTTTGAGTTCATTTTTATATATGGAGTGAGACAAGGGTCCAACTTCATTCTTTTGCATGTATCCCGTTATTTCAGCATAATTTTTTTGAGAAGAATATTCTTTCCCCATTGGATTGTTTTAGTTCTCTTGTTGAAAATCAGTTCAGGGTAAATATGAGGGCAGGTATGAACACAAGTGACATTTAGTCAGATTACTCCTTTCCATTCTATTCTGCTCTTTATTTAGTCTATAGGATGGTAGTGATACCAACAGTCGTAACAAGGACAATCCCTCACTTGGGCTTTGAGTTTCATGTTTGTCCTGATAGCTAGGATCTGTGCAAAACACATTATTCAGATTATCTCATGATTTCCAAAAGTGCCCTATCATCATTCCATTGAATATTATGAGGATATTATGTCTCAGAGAGATTAAGTGACTTGCCCGAATTAGACAAGTGTAAGAATGGAAGATTTTACTGACTCACCAATTTTTGATATTTTAGAAAATACTGAAAATTTAGGAAGAGATAAGTTATAATATGATATGTAGAATAATTGACCAAAGTACCAAAGATGATAATTCAATACTTATTTAAAAAACAGAGAAAAGGAATATGCATCCTCTCTCATTTGGCAGATCCACCCGGAACTTTGGAAACATTTGATAGAATCCATCAAGAAATGGTCTGGCAACAGTCTTGTGTGTAGCTATTGATGGAGTCAGATAGGCTGGTTAGTAAGTGTAGAATTTTAGGGAATTATTTTTCTTCCCAATATTGTAAGCTCTGCACTTGGTTGAAAGACACAATAGAACCAAGCGATGAACAAGAAGAAATAACTTAGTAAATAAATAGGTGCAGAATTTTAAGAAACTGCTGTTATTTGGGAAATGAAAGAGACTGATAATAGCAACTGATGATTGTGAAATCTGTGCCTCTTTTTTTTTTTTTGTAGTTTTATCACCCGCGGTAGAGTGACGTGGCATCACACAGCTCACAGCAACTTCCAGTTCCTGGGTTTAGGCAATTCTCCTGCCTCAGCCTCCCGAGTAGCTGGGACTACAGGCACCTGCCACAATGCCCAGCTATTTTCTTGTAGTTCCGTGGGGTCAGGTTTGAACCCGCCACCCTCGGTATATGGGGCTGGCGCCCTACTCACTGAGCCACAGGCACCGCCCAAATCTGTGCCTCTTTGCCATGAGTCTTAAAACAATTTCTAAACCAGAAGAGTAAAATGCATATTGATCTGCTGAAAGGTAAAAGGTAAAGTTTAAAAGAAAAGAATTGACTGATATATAGTGCATTAATTAAACACTTTTCTGTGGTGTAAACAAGCTCAAGGTAATAATTAATGTCTGCGAGTTCCTGAATTGATTCTACATGGAGTATACATCAAAGACTCAGGTGCACGTCGGTCTGCAGTCACCTTCAGAAAGGCTGTCTTGCTGCAGAGGACTGCCATGTGATTAAAAATGTTCTCATCGTGACTGATCCCTTTACTTTACTAATGCAGCGGGTGTAATAGCAACAGGCTTTGAAGTACAAAATCTTTCTTCAGTTATGCCCTCATTTAAAACTTACTGTGCTCTCATAAAATTTGAGAACTCCAATTGGAAGGATTTTACATTAAGAGGGCCACAAAACTCCAGACTGCCCCAGATCTTTGTCCTCTTACTTATTTGCCTGGCACCTGCTGGAGAGGCAGATCATCTAATTGAATTTTAGCACCTAGGACCTAGAACAATCTTTCCTACTAACTCACACTTAGGTGAATATTTTCATTCTGTTGCTTATCCCATTTGTTTTTTCATACATGGCCAATTAACACAAGGCCTAAGGGACTAAGAATCCTAAGGGACTGAGAAACATAGTAATTAAGAAATACTGTGGGAATTTAGAATGTGGTATTTCAAATCAGTGAGGAAAGAGGTGTCATTTAATACATGGCATTAGAATTACTGGCAGGCATTTGGAAAAAAATACAACTAGATTGTTTATGCTGAAATAAACTCCGTAAAATGAAAGATTTAAGTACTAAAAATGAAAACAATGACTATGCTAGAAACATATGGAGGTGATATGTTTTTCATAATATTGGCGTGGAGGAATATTGCCATCTTAACACCACTGAGTCTTCCAGGCCGAGTGTGGTGGCTCATACCTGTAATCATAGCACTTTGGGAGACAGAGGTGGATGGATAGCCTGAGCTCAGGAGTTCAAGACAAGCCTGAGCAAGAGCAAGACCCTGTTTCTAAAAATAGCTAGGCATTGTGGTGGGCACTTGCAGTCTCAGCTACTCAGAAGGCTGAGGCAAGAGGATTACTTGAGCCCAAGAGTTTGTGTTGCTGTGAGCTATGATAGTGGCATGGCACTCTATCAAGGCTGACAAAGTGAGTCTCTATCTCAATTAAAAAAAAAAAAAAAACCAAAAACCTAATATTAAGTCTTCCAATCCATGAACACATGTTCTCTTTTCACCTATTCACCTTTAACATTTCTTTCAATAATGTTTTGCAATTTTCACTGTATAAGTCTTGTACTTATTTTGTAAATTTACTCCTAAGTATTTTGTTCTTCTTGAGGTCATCATAAATAGAACTGCTTTTTAATTTTATTCTCAGATTGTTCAGTATACTGTATAAAATATAATTAATTTTTATACATTTATCTTGTATCCCACAACCTTGCTGAACTTGTTTATTAGCTCTAATAGGTTTGTTATGTACGTAAAGTCCATAGAATTTTCTACATACAAAATGATGTCATTTGATAATAGAGATAGTTTTACTTCTTCCTTGTCAATCTGGATGTGTGTTATTTATTTCTTTTTCTTGCCCAATTGGTATAGCTAGATATGACCCTGCCTTCAATAAAACATTGTATAGAAGTGGGGGAAGTAGATTTCCTTCTTTTATTCTTGATCATACGGGAAAGCTTTGCCTTTTGCCACTGAAGATGATATTAATTTTTATTATTTTTTTGAGAGAGAGTCTTCCTCTGTTGCCCTGGTCTAGAGTACAGTGGCATTATTATAGTTCATTGCAACCTCAAACTCCTAGGCTGAAGCCATCCTCCTGCCTCAGCCTCCCACATTGCTGGGACTACAGGCACCCACCACATTGCCCTGATAATTTTTCTATTTTTAGTAGAGACAGTGTCTCACTGTGCTTAGGCTGGTCTCAAACTCTTGACCTCAAGTGATCCTCCCACATTGGCCTCCCACAGTGTGGTAGGATTACAGGCATAAGCCACCATATTTGGCTAACGTTAACTTTTTAAAATAGATTCTTTTTATCAGGTTGAGAAGTTTTCAGCTATTATTTCTTCAAATTTTTATTTATTTATTTATTTAGAGACAGAGTCTCACTTTATTGCCCTTGGTAGAGTGCCGTAGCATTATAGTTCACAGCAACCTCCAACGCCTGGGCTTAGGAGATTCTTTTGCCTCAGCCTCCCAAGTAGCTGGGACTGCAGGTGCCTGCCACAGTGCGTGGCTATTGTTTGTTGCAGTTTGGCCAGGGCTGGGTTTGAATCTGCCACCCTTGGTATATGGGGCTGGTGCCCTACCCACTGAGCCACAGGAGCTGCCCTTCTTCACATATTCTTTCTGCTGTTTTCTACAGAGATTTCTTAGGTACCTGGGACCAATAAGTCTTCTGATTTTCACTGATGGGTTCTGTGTGTGTAGCAGGGGTTCTATGTGTGTAACACCTTTAACACCATGCCAAGCAGTTACCAACTCTGCCTCAGCCTTTACCTCCTGCTGAAGTAGGAAGTAAAGGCTGGCTGGATTAAAAACATCCCTGCTAGCTGCTGTGAAACAGGAAAGATTGTAGCTTCCTAGCGAGCCTGATTTCCCAGACAACAGGCCCTGGTAGGCTAAGTGGCAAGAACAGAGTGTGAGGGGGATGGCTCATGTGTTGATGTCTGCCAGGGAACAGTTTAGGACTTAAAGGACTAAAAGGCAGGGAAGGACAGCACAGGTCTTTTTCTGAGCATGCTACAGTCATATGCATGCATATAGCTTTTTAGATTACTGGGAATATATCAGAAGTTTTAAGAAACTCTTTATGAAAAACTGATTCTCCAGCTTTTCCTTTTTTAAGCTTTTTTTGGATGGCTTATTGTTTTTCTTAACTATTATATACTGCTTTAGGCAGCCATGATGTTAAATAATTGCCTCTGATTGTTTTCAACAAATGTCCTCTGAAGAAAAGTCTGTTTGTACTGAAAGAACTCTGAGTCACATCAAATATGATAGCCTTGTTGATAGGGCCTTCCAAAGAGCCAGCGGACAAGACAAATAATGATAGTTTTCTGGGAGTAGAGCTTTGAAGTTGCTTCTATACTGTTCTGTCCAGTGGCTGTCAGTCTGCTGCTTTTCAAGAGTACTGAAAATCTTTGGGTTGGGGGATAGCAACAGGCATGTTAAAATGGCACAGAGTTCAAAGTTCCATAGAGCTTTAGCCATTTTCTTGAATAAGTACCCGTCAGATTGTTGCACACCTTTGGCTAATTTCTGAATTTCTGAAAAATTTGATCTTGACTCTTTTTGTGCTATGTGCATCAGTGTTTTGTTGATTTTATGGAGGAGAGGCATTTCAGAGGTCCTTACCCTATTACTTTCCTGACGTTCTCCACAAAGTCTTTTCACGGTGATGGCACCACAAAATCTTTTTTTTTTTTTTTTTGTAGAGACAGAGTCTCACTTTATTGCCCTGGGTAGAGTGCCATGGCATCACACTGCTCACAGCAACCTCCAGCTCTTGGGCTTAAGCGATTCTCTTGCCTCAGCCTCCCTAGTAGCTGGGACTA
>CAUYON010022559.1:0-31221 GCA_963573935.1 Arctocebus calabarensis | reverse complement strand
TTGCACTAATGTACACAGCTATGATTTAATAATAAAGACAATAAAAACAAAACAAATTAACATCTGGGTGAACTTAAGAGAATCACAACAGGGGAGGGGTGATGGGGCTGGGGGCAAAGGGCCTGTTAGACAATGTGCTGGTTATTAGATAGGGTGAGCTGCACCCTCTGTGTCTCGCTGTTTGTCTTGAACACACACACACACACATACACATTCACACACACATATATGTACAAATATAACCAGGCAGCTCCTCATCATCCCTCTTGCTTTCCCTGGCTTTGCCTTTGATCCTGGCAATTCCTCATCAGGAAGTCTGGAGCAATTGATCCTGTTTAGAACCTCTGGGAGTCCCCTTTCACAACTACCCAGTGCAGAGACATTTGAAAGGATACAAAGAGGTTACACTTTGCTGATCTGTACAGCCCAGAATGGCCACACCCACTGCTTGCCTAGCAAGGAAGGCAACTCCATACTTCTAGCCAAAGGGCTGAAGTAGGAATAGTTATGTCACTTCTGAGGGAACAATGCCTAGATTTGAAATTTTCAAATCCTAGGTTGGAATAGTCGCTCATTTCTTGCTGGCACCGTGACCTTGAATGAATGATTTTGCCTTTCCACACCACAGATTATTTCTCTGTTCCCTTGGGGTAGACTGGTTTATGAAAATTATGAGGCAAACACGTGACATGCGGTAGGTGCTCCATAAACACTCTTTGTTCTTCCCTTTTCTCCTCTCCTACAGATTACCTCGAAAAATTAATAAGAGAAATGCTCTTGTGAATCGTTAAAGCTATTGTCATTATTTTTGGTGTCTGCTGTTTCTTACTCGAGGTTTTCCATGCAGCTTTCTGAGCCTAACATCCTACATGCACATGGGAAGGACCATTTATTACTCTGAGGTGCACAGTGGTGGAAGGAACTGATTGGTACCTTGGCGAATACTGCCAGCTAGGACAGAAGATCAGTCCATTAATCCGGGTTTTGGAAAAGCAGAGGCCAAGAAGGGCTGAAATGTCCAAGGATTTTATTAGGGAAACTGCCTGCGAATTAAAAACTAGGGCAAAGCTGGGAGAGCTTGGAGAGCTGTCTAAATGCCATGCAAGTCTGACCCCGCCCCTGCCCCCAGTGAGGGACAAAGATACAAAAGGTTGGCAGAAGTGCTCCAGATTGCCATGTAGTGAAAAGAAGGTACCCCGCCGTGGGGAAGTCCTTGATCCAAAGCTGCTGTCTCTGGATTGGGTCTCCCTTAGTACCCCCACCACACTCAGTGGCTGAGAGGAGCCCATGGAAGGTATAACCTCAGTGCAGATGCAGCCGTAGATTTCAAAGCACAGCAGCTGGGCCCTTGCTGTACGGTGCCCCTGTAATGAAGGCCTATTGGGTGAATTCTCATGACCACCACAAGTCAGTACTTTGAACATTCTCCTGCCCTCCTTGGGAAAGCTTCTGAGTTAGGAGGCAGTATCTGTTCCTGTGTGATCTGGAGGTGAGGAAGTCATGTCGCACCAGAATGACTAAGTTCCACCACTGTAAATTCATACCCAAAAGGTCTTTGACATGTCCATGGGAAAGGATTCATTTAATAGCTTCTGAGATAAAGATGTTATGCAATTGAACATCAGATGAAGAAGTGGCAGGGTAGTAGTGGTACTGGAGGGGAAGAGTGTAGTCATATTGAGAAGGAACCATTCAAAATGGTGGGTAAGGCCCCAAATTTGCAAACTTCAACAATTTTGCAAAAGAACACTAAGGTGAGTATTTGACCCAAATGAGCGTTTATTTGATTGATATTCACCAAAAAGATATGCTTTGGTGAGAAGATAAAGCATGCTTTTAAGGCCTGATGTGCTCCAGTGCGCCCTCCAGTGGGCTTCCAGGGGCAGCTACCTCTTGGCATAGCATGACAAGGCCTCCCTAGTGAGATGGCATTCCTAAGAGTTTGTGTCTGACTCTTGTGTCTTTGAACACAGTGGCTGACCAATCTGGGCCCTCTTTGAAGGCTGCCGGATTACCTTCCTCCTCCTAGTCCAGCAGAGCAGATGTTAGAGCTTCTAGGTCTGGAGCACATACCAATTGCTGGCCGGATCTGAATATCTGTTAGAGGGCAGAACTAAAAACACCCTGGAAATTTTCCCAGAGATACGTTTCTTCTGGAGCCAAGATGAAAACTGTAAGCTATCCATTTGGACTTAATAGTAACTGTCACATTTCTGTTGGGGCAACGGCAGAGCCAGTTTGGGGACTTGGTAGTTGAGTTCTCCAAAGTAAGTGAGGGTGCATAAACAGTCTGGGGCTGTGATTTCCAAACAGGGCTGTCCATCAGAACAGCAGGGAGTGTCCAGAAATACTGATCTCGAGGCCATTCTACTGGAGTGTCCTGTTGAGGAAGAGGGCCTGGGATCCTCTGTTTTAAAAACCTTCTGCATCTCCCCCGTCATTCTCATGATCCGCCATGTGTACATCGGCCAAAAGCCCGGTCCCCAAAGTAGCACCAACAGCCACTGGGTTTTGCCTACTTGAACTTTGTCTTGATCTGAGTTAAATACTTTTTTGAACAAGCTGGGTATAACCAATGAAATAACACATAACAAAGATAATTTATATACCCCAAAGTAGGGTGGGTCCCTGGAAAGCTGACCCTGAGATTGGCATGCAGGGTTTTAGGGCTTTTTTAATCAGGGAGTGCTTCTGGGACTAGCACCTGTGGAAAGAAGAAGGACTCAGGACTGGGCAGGGAGAGATGCTGACCTGTGATCAAGACCCAGTGACGGCCCCAGGGGACTCCATGGTGAGCTCTGGAACTGGGTGGTCCTCTAGAGAACTGTCCTGTGTTGGGGGTAGGGGCACAGGCCTTTCAACCCCTGTGTTGAGCAGTCATTGAATGTTGACTGCCTACGGAAAGAGCTGTGATCTTTGGCGAGGCAACTATCTTCAGCCAAGACAATCCCCAAAGAAAGCTTCAACTGGCGGCCACCTTCTTAAGCACTCCCAGCACCTGGGGGAGAAAAGCCCTTTATTCCTAAAAGGGGATGGGCAGGAAGGCACAGCATGGGCCACGTGGGTTTTAACTTCAGATGTGATTCTTCTGTATCTAGCACTCTCTCGGCACCACCCTGGGCTAGGATGAAATTCGGCATTCTCTGCCCTCTATGAGCTCACCGTCTATGGCTGCGGTTCTCAACCTGTGGGTCGTGACCCCTCTGTAACAATGAAAATACATCCTGCATATCAGATATTTACATTACAATTCATAACAGTAGCAAAATTACAGTTAGGAAGTAGCAACAAAAATAATTTTATGGTTGGGGGTCACCACAACATGAGGAACTGTATTAAAGGGTCACGGCATTAGGAAGGTTGAGAACCACTGCTCTAGTGTGAGCCCCTGGGTGCCAAGGAAGAGTCAGGAACTGGTACCTTTCACAATCTCAGAGACACTGAGTCAGCAACCTACGTGGGGGAGCAAAATGAGGTGCTGGACTGGGCATTTGACTCTTGGAAAGGAGGTTATCAGAGGTGAGAATACACAGTGGGTTGGCAGACTGCACTAATGAGACCACAAGTATATGCATTCTGCCCATATAGACCAATGGGATTCATTCTTGCGCTCATTATAGACTCGGGCTCAGCACGCATTAGCAGATGATCTGAGGCAAAAGATTTTATCGATTCCCTGACTTGGGTCTTATAACACAATAGGACCCTTCTACCATGCCCACCCCCAGCCCAGTAAAACACACCTCACCCTAACCACACACTGTCTCCATCGAGAATTCGGCTCCCAATAGCTTAAAACCTCTGATTAATCACGAGGGGGTTATTGTGGCAGAAAATAATGCTATCAAGGCTGGATCCTGGATATTTGTGCTTTTCATATGCCTATGCCAAGTTTCATAGTTGTTAGATTCCCCTAATCCCTCAGTAATTATTAGAGATGTCTAGGAAAAAAGAAAAACCCACCACTTTCTTTTGATGAGAGTGATTGTTTGGTGTTCCTATTTATCTATTCACTTGTAATGAGCAGGAGACACTGGGTGACCCTGTTCTGTTCTTCTATCAGATTCCTTTACGCATAAATAATTTGAGGGTAAGACTTATAATGAGGTAAACAGGAGCAAAGGGAATAATTTAAAAGCAATTCATAATAAGGAAGTGATCACATACGTACTGAAGGCACGGCGAACCCCATACTGTTGCTCAGTTCTGTTTGAAGTCAGGTCAAAGGAGAATTGAATCCTAGAGACCATTTGTCCACCAAAACTCCAAAATGCTTTCCCTTAACCATATCATAATATGAGCCCTGACTGCTGAAAGAGCAAGACAGTTCATATGCCTTCATTAACATTGTTTTGGCTTACTTTTATTTTCCAAATTAATTGTGTGTGGGGGGGGTAGGGAGGGACTGCCCTAAAAGTTTCTTCCTGGAGAAAAGTGTTCATCATTCATCAGAACTATGTTTGATTCACCAAATCTCTTAAAAACAATTTATAAAAACTTAAAGGGAACCAGGTTTGGATTGCAAATCATATGCAAAGACTTTTGGTCAGACCAAAAAAGCATTACTTAAACTATGAGCAAATAATTTTGTGACTAGAATTTAAACAGAAACACAATTTGCTAATGGTTTGTCCCTGAAGTCAGACCTTGTTCCTTTTACCTGGTTATTAATCTGAGACATCAGGGAAATGAGACAGAAATAATATATCAGCAAGTCCTTTAGAAATTTAAAAATATTTTGTATGCTATCTGAATGGGTATAATATAGAAATACAGTATGGATGATCAATGGCCACCTGGAGGAAGGTTTTTAGAGCCATGTTGCAGTCCTGTATTTTTTTTAAGGACTGTTTTATATCTAAACTGATTGATTATGTCTGTGAATAACAATCTATGCTAGGAGGAATAGTTCTATGGCTTTTCACTACGACCAAGAAACTTCTGGACTCCAATTCATGTCTCCAGACTGCTTTCTGAGCTCCCTATTTGCCTACTAGATACCGCTCCCTGAGCTCCTACAAGCACCAAAAATCAACTCTGCTAAATCTGAATTTATCACCTCTATTCCATCCTACAAATCCTTCACCTCCTATAATTCTTCATAAACAGAAACATCATGTGGCTTTCCACATTAGAGCTCTTGGAAGCATCTAAACTCTTCATGTTAATTACACCTAAATATGAAATTGATGACCAAATTCTGTTGACTCCATCTCCTTAATCTCTGTAGTTGGAATTAAAATTTTTAAAAAATTGAAAAAAAGGGGAAAAAATAATAGAGTACCATCCTTGAATCAAAAACAAGTTAAACTCAAAGTTTGATTTCCAATGTAAAGTAGGGGATTTAGAAGCTTCCAGGGGCATCCAACCTTTTGGCTCCTCTGTACCACAGTGGAAGAAGAGTTGTTTGGGGCTACACATTAAATACACAAACACTAATGACAGTTGATGAGCACAAAAAAAAAAAAAAAGGAAAGAAAAGAGAGGGAAGAGAATGGAAGAGAAGGGAAAGAAAAGAGGAAATAAGTATGTGCATAATTTTTGCGATATCCACCACCACAGATAAGCAAAAAAAAAAAAGTGTTCACATTCACATGATCTGCAATCCGCTGGCCGAAGGTTGGACACACCTGTGGGTAGTCAGTGGTGAGTTTTCATGAACTGAGTTTAGTTGGTCTCAAAAAGAATTAATGTGACCTGAGGCCACATTAATTAAATTGTAGTGTTTGGGTGAGAGGGTATAATTTTGCCAAGCTCTACACTCCCAGATCACAATTATGTTCAGTTACTGGTGGCAAATTTTAATGTAAAAATAGATACAACTATATTCACACGAGGAGATGCAATGTTGAAGGGACTCAACATTGCAAACCCATGTGGTATTAGGGATGCTTAGAAGGAGAGAGAAGCTTTTCCTTAGGGGGAGAACTCTTGGGATGGATGTTAACATCCTCCAGTGAAGGATGCCATGTAGAGTCCTGGCCACCACTGTAATCCACAGTCCAGAGCAGGACTGGCCTTGTAAGAACATTCTGGGATAATTCTGCAGATTCTTTAGTCCCACTCTCAATGGATTCTTACTTAGGTGCCCTAGAAGGGAGAATTCCTTCCTGAAATACATACCCTTTAAAAGTCCCTTAGGTGATTTTGACAGCCAGGGTCAGGAAACCTCTATGTAAATGAGAAATCCCATTTTCTCAGCAAGCAGCCAAAAGCCAGTGGACAGAAGACTACTGGGAGATGCACTTGAAAACACAGAGCAGTCTGGAGATTTGACCGCCTGCCTTTGGCGGAAGGGCCAGAACGCTGAGTCACTGGGGAGTCCAACAGGGCTATGTGAGCATTTTGTAGGCATGAAATTAAAGAGGGTTGAGCAAGATGAGTAATTGAACTGTAAAGTATTTGTTAAAAGAAACAAAGGCCTATAGATACAAGAAAGACTAAACATACTTCACTTTACTATATTCTGTTGAGGGTGCGAGATAGCCAGTAGAAGTTGTCAGCACTTACTTTAGTGCACATGGGCCTGAATTTCACTGCCCCTCTCTACCTGGGAGCTTTCTCTGGTCTTCACTGTCCGTCCACTCGGCTTACTCTGAGAGTGAGTGAACTCTCCACCCGCTGTCCCGCGGCAATCCTTGACTAACAACCAACAGTATGTAGTGTGTAAATCCGGGCCCCTCGCCCCTCGGGGCAGATGACGCTGAGTGGTGTGTTTTACACTGGCTCCTGGAGTTCCCGGGTGAGATGAAGCAGCAGTTGTCCACAACGGTAATGATGCCGGCTGCCTTTCCTTCCCTTTCTCTTTCCCACTCCCCCACTCATGCTTCCTGGAATCACGTTACAAATAAATTACTTGTACTCAAGTCCTTAGGGTCTGAGTCTGGGAGACCCATAACAAGACAGCAGCCAATTATTGCCAACTAAACAGGGAATGTTTACCCACTAAATCAAAATTTCAGGAAATCAAGATGGATAAGGCACCCAATTAAAATTTTAATGAGAGCTTGGCAATTTGACAGCACCTACAGGTTGGGGGGATATTGATAGGCACAGGTAAGCTAGAAGGTCTGACTGCCCTCCGCCTCCAAGGTCACTGGCTGCTGAGGGTGGTGGTTCATCCTTCTAACTGTACCGGCCTCTGTGGACCTACTTTCTAATCACTTGCCCTCCACACTCTGCATTTCAGGCATTTGTACAGTTCCCCTGACACACCCCCTTGTTTCGTTCCTCGGTGCCTTTGACTTTCCTATGTCTCATTCTTTGTCCTAGAAATTTCTACCCACCCTCTAAAGTACATCCAAACCATACCCCCTTTCATGAATCCTCTTGCCTCCTTCCAGACCAGTGTTTTTCACTCATTTTTTTTACTCCACGGCACACTTGAACCTATTGTTAAACTTCTGTGGTACACTTAAATGATGTCGATCACAAAAAAAAAAGAGAGAGAGTAAAAAAAGAAGTTACTCACTGTGCTTTGAACTTCTTTTGAAAATAATGATCTTTAAAAATTTTCATGGCACACGAAATGTTCTCCCGGCACACGGGTTGAAAATCATTGCTACAAACCAGTAACACAGACTCTGATTATTTCTGTATCCTAGTATAGGATGGTACAATTAGTAATCAACTGGTTATTTAATAGTAAAATAGAAGTGAGTTACATTAAACTGGAGGGCACAGAAAACATCTACCCTGCCTGGCTTTCCTTTGCTTCCTGGCCGGGAGCACCCCAGAGCAGGTTGGTTTTTAAGGACAGTTCATTTTTATACTAGCTTGCCTTTGTTCCTTTGTTTTGCTGCCAGTTGAGTTAGAATGCCATTGTTAAATAAGGGTACAGAACTTCAGTCCAGATAAAGTCCCTCGAAAGTAGGAAAATAGTGAAATAGTATACAGTAATTTAAAACCACCTTTGAGAAAAAGAGCAAAATCTCAGGGTGATAGAATCCCAGGCTTCTCTAATTGAGAAGAGCAGGATACAAAATTTTATGAACAGCATAAATTCAAAAACTGTGAGTTTGAAAAAAAGTGGAAGAAAATACATTAACGGTAACTGTGGTGGATGTGGGGTGTGGGACCCAGTGATTATTTTTCTGCCTTTCCCAACTTTTTGTGTTTTCTAAGTTTTCAATAATGAGCAGGTTGCAGGAAATAACAGTGACACCTTTTTCACCTGTTAGAAATGATTTCCCACAGATCAATCACCGTGGAAGAAACTTTATCAGTTATTAAAGAATTATCTCAAAACATGTCAGAGGCCATGAGCCTTCGGCAGACACATCACATCATCCTGCTGCCACATAATTTGTTGCAGAGCACAGGAAAAGTAGAAGAGCTACCCAGTTTTGTTTTTTAATGAAGGCAGAATGACCCTGAAACCCAATCTTGGTAAAGATGCACGTCTATACATCAGTGACACTTACCAATGAAGATAGAAAAGTATTAAATGGAATGCCGGCCAATCAAATTCAATAACATCTAAAAGAATTATCCTCTGCAATTAAACTATCCTAGAAATTAAGGGATTCAATGGGAGGAAAACTATTCCTATTATAAAATGCATAACATCAATTTACAAAAAGGAGAAAAACCATCTCAATAAATAGTGGCCAAGCAGTAGGTAAAATTTGAAAGGCCTAGTGTATTGTGTAAAACTGGGACAGAAAGCATCTTAAAATGATCTCGATCATTAACTGTTTGGGAGGCTTAATATGAATCATGTGCTCTGATTATTCTGACCTAGGTTTAAATTCTGGCTATCCCATTTTCTGATCGTAAGACTTTTTAGAGATTTGTTTAATCTTTCTGCTTTAGTTCTATTTTTAAAATGGATGTAATGATTTCTTATATGAACATAACTAAAGTGAAGCGTATCAAGTACTTAGTACGGTGCCTGACACTTAGGAACACTCAGTCTTATAATAACGTTTATATAACAAATGCTATGATGCTGCCAATAATGATGATAAATAATAGTGAGAGTTTTAAAAATTGATGTACTTGCAGAAATTATTTGCCCCTGAACCCCAAACACACATACCTGAGCTTCATCCCTGAATAGTCTTCTCCCAGGTGATGATAAAACATACCAAAGACTGAGAATCCTTTTGAGAATTTGAGACATTCCTGGCAGTATCAGAAACGAGACAAAACATAAAATATTACTAAATTGTTGACTTTTGTTCCAAAAGATCTGAGCACTGCAATAGTCAAGAAACAGAAGCCAGAAATGTATGATAGACAAAGAAGCTCTAGCTCTTATTTTCAGATGGGCTTTCATTAAACATAGACAATTCACACTGATGGAAAAACCCCTTCAGACCAGCGCCTCTGGAATCAGGAAGAGGGTTCGGTACAGTGATCAGATAGAAGATCAATATAAAAATCAGCTTTATCAACCATATCCACTTAGGACAAATAACATGAAAAAAATACACATTAATAATAGTGCTAAACATATAAAGCACTTAGAAACAACTTTATGGGAAATGCTGTCTATATAAAGGAAAGTAAAATATTTACTGTGTAATACAGAGGATGGGCTGAAGAAACAGGGAGATATACAGAAGGGGGGGCTGGAAATGGTAACTTGGGAAATGCTCCTTACAGACTTAATACAATCCCCATAAACAGACTGGTAATTTTTTAAAACTGTTTACTTATATTTGAAGACCAGAGGTGAGAAAATAAACATCCTGGAACGTGACATGGAGCAGATGCTTAATAAATCCCAGCTCCCCTCCTCTTGCAACTCAGGGAAGTTCTCAGACCTCAGACCATGGTGACCTCCCCTCCTTAAATTCCTGCAATTCCAAAACTTGCCAGGCATTTGGCAATTACTGTATAATTTTTTGGAAGTTCTGCTTTTTAAAATTACAGCATAATTTTTTGGAAGTTTGAATTTTTAATGAATTGACATCATTGGGTGTTTATTCCCTCCCCAAGAAGTTGTAAATTCCTTGCAGTCAAGGACTAGGTCTATGGATCTTTGAACCAAATAGTACCTCCAGGGAACTGGGGCTAATGTAGAGATGGGGGACTACAAAACTGTCATTACTTCATTACTACGGAATAAAATACAGTTAGAGCTTGGGAAGTCAAACTTGGGGGTCACCAGAGAAATGTGAAAGCTAAGCACAATCCCAGATTAGCACGAACCTACTCTTAGCTCAGGGCAATTATTGCCGAATATCACGTTGGCTTAGGCCTCACCTCATTCCAAAAATACATTGGAGCTAATAAGGCGCTGAGGTCAACTCAATAGTCAACGAGGGCTCTTGCGAAATAGGGGTGACTAATTAGAAGAAATACCTACTTAATAGCAGTCGATGGCCTATGAATGCAAAGGAATGAATGAATTCCCAAACTCCCAAAGCTTCAACGCAGAATATTTCAGAATCATGCTTTGAGTAGGCCTGGCAGATTCTCAAAGTATAGTGGCTGCAAATTACTCACTTGATATTTTAAGCATATTTTGTATGCTTAAATTTGTAAAATTTTGTAAAAGTTGAGGAGAAGATACTGTTAGTCAGGATGTATACGTGGGGAACATAAGTATTAAATCAGTATGTGTACAGTTTCCAAGAACTATGAGTAAGCAAACCACATCTTGACTTCAACTGGATGTCAATTTTACCTAAATATATGCAGGGGATATTAATACTGTACTTGTGTTTACTTTAACAACCACCAGGCCTGTGTGAAAATCAGCTTCACAGCCAAATAAAGTGACAAAAATGACAACTCCAAGAACACAGAAACCACTTTGCAAGTTTTGCTTGCATTTTCTGGGTAATCTCCATAAAGGAGATCTCACACACTTCTATATTGGCTGCCTACCACTTCTCAGAAACCTCGCATCACAGGCTGGGGAGGGGGTCTTACCAGCACTTGCCAACACTCGAGTCAGAAAAATACCTCTAGCCTTTAGAATTTATCTAGGGTTCCAGCTATTACTAAGAAATGGGTAAATCAGAGCTCTGAGCAGAATCGTGAGGTTTCAGAGCAGCCGTTCACACGCTCCCCTGGTGCAGAGGAGGGCTGTAGGAGCTGGCCTTCTCATCAGCTCTGCTTCAGCGTGACTGTGTGAATTCACCGTGGCAAACGACCAGCTAATGACGTTGATAAGGTACGTGTGCCATCTCTGTGTTACTCACCCCAGCCCAGCTTTTCACAAGGTTTGGAGGGCAAAGACAAGCACAGGCAAGACATGGCCTGCACTTTAACATGGGTTTAAAATGTATTGGAGAAGAAGATTCACAAAGCACATGAATTAAATATAATTCAAGGTAACAAAAGAAAAACTGTCAAAAGTATATCTGGTGAATAGGAAGTTTCCAGAGAGGGGGTGTAGATAGTAACTTGAAAAGGGAGCCTGAGGACAGAGACTGGTTTGTGAGAAGAGTGGGCCTTCAATTGGGAGACCTCTTAGCTTAACGATTAAGGAGAAGGGTGCGGCAGAGATATATTCTGCTTTCCAATCCTGCTCCAACACAAAGGAGTTATGTGTCCTTGGGACCCTTGTTTGATCTTCTTAAGCTTCAGTTTTCTCACCTGTAAAATGGGAATAATAATAGTATCTACCTCATAGGATTAAGTTGGATAATGAACGTGAAACAGCATCTGATATACAGTAATAGTTAAATTCAATGTTAGCACAACACAAAAAAGAAACAAAGCAACTTGACCTTAAAAGATAGATTGTTTGGGGTGCTGAAACCCTTTCTTCTTTTTCTCCTTTGTTTCTGAACCTTTCTTTTTCATCATCGTCATAATCATCACAACTTTAAGCCCTCATTAGTACTGAGCATCTTGTTAATTTCAAGTAATTTAGGAGACTTGGGGCCTTCTGTGAGAACTTCCCTGAGCATACCCAAGGAGTGCAGTGTGTTGAAAGACCAGTGACTCTCAGATTCAGTACTTGGTCTCTTGGGCCTCTTTGGGCTTCGGTATCCTAATCTGTAAAGTGGGTGTATTGTTAATCTTCCTACGTCCTGTGGACTTTGTGAGTCTCACATGAAATAGTGTATACAGAGTCATTTGGGGGTAGTGTGAATTATTTTCCGCATATGTTAATATTGATTATGAGTACTATGACTTTGCTTTCAAAGTTTTCTACATAAAAGATAGGCAAAGGCAACCTTGCACTAACTCAAGGTATTCTGACCTGGTTTCTTAAAGAGAAATCACTAAGGATTGTGTCAAACATAATCTTTCCATCCACAGCAGAGCCAGTGTTGACGTGGGCGTAGCAGTGGGGGACACTTAGAAATGAGTAGACATTCTGGGTAATGTCCTGGATCTGCTTTAGCTGTGGTAGTGGCTCTTCCCACCTGAGTGACCATCTCGGCCCTCATAGACTATGGATGGGGCCTCAGCCGGCTATGATTTGCTCACTCTTCAGTGGGCTTGCAAATGGGAGGGATATTAGGGAAGGCTGAACCGAGGGAGGAATGGGCCACAAAGTAGGGATCTGATATTCCTGGAACTGGGCCATCAGCTCCTGAATAATTTTGGGGGAGACTGCACTTCAGAGTTTGAAGATACTTAATTGGAACATTGAATTTTTTTTTTTCGAGGACCATGTAATGGTTGTCCTGGAAATTGAGAGAGGAATTCAGAAAAGTCTTGAGTTTTTAAAGCAGATATTACATTCGGCAAATGTAGATGGAGACCGTGGGCTGGGTCCAGACACCTCTGCTTGCTTCTTCATGGAGATGGAGCCTCCCTTAGTGCTGCCCAAATAGTAGGCATTATTACTCTTGTCTGCAGATACCTGTGTTGAAGAGAATGGCTCAATTGATGCCATCCTTGTCCTTGGGGATGTGACCTCTAAGACAAAACTAATGCCAAAAGACATAGTGGAGATTTTTGAAATTCAAGAACAAGTTATATCGCTGTTGAAGAAGCACATTCATTAAATATGAGTTAACAAAAACAAACAAACAAAAAAACCCAATAGATTGTTTGGGGCTGGGTATGGTGGTTCACACCTATAATCCTAGCACTCTGAAAGGCCGAGGCCAGTGGATTAATTGAGCTCAGGAGTGTGCGACCAGCCTGAGCAAGAAGAATACCCCAGCTCCAAAAAATACCAGGGCATTGTGATGAGTGCCTGTAGTCCCAGCTACTTGGGAGGCGGAGGCAAGAGGGTTATTTGAGTCCAAGAATTTGCGGTTACTGTGAGCTATGAGGCAACAGAAATCTACTGAGGGCAACAAAGTGAGATTCTGTCTCATTAAAATAAAGATAGATTGTTTGGAAGTAGATGAAAAGAGGCAGAGGATAATGCACATCAGAGGATATTGTGTAGGGGAGAGCTGAAGTTAGTAGCTGTTTCCTTACATTGTTGGCCTAAGGTCCTGGTTATTTACAATGCACCTCCAAATGTAGAAGAATTTTGGAGAACAGTAATACCCATTCAGCCTTCTCCTTGGAATCTGACTTGGAAGAAGCCACATCTTTATTTCCTCATTTTTTACTGAACACATTTTGGGCCCAGAACGCCACCATTAGAATAACACTGCAAATATTCAGGAACCCCAAGCTGATCAATCCAGAAGATGGGGAGGCACATTGAATGTTCATAAAACCAGACTTGAGAGTCATTTTGAAGGCTCAAAAGAGTTGTGTCTTAACACATTGAGAAAAAAACTTTTTTTCAATTAGGTGAAAACTCAAGTCAATTTAAATATTTGGAATAGAGTAGGCAACTCTCTCCTCCCTCCTTCCCCCCCACACTAGCATCACCTGCTTCCCCCTAATTATTTTCATATTATTCAGCCTATAATGGGCTGAAAAGTTGGCTCCATCGATCAGATGTTTGGGCATGATATAGCCGGAGCCAGTAAGTAGAAAACAACTCACTCAAGAAACATTCTGGCCAAGATAGGGCAATAAATGGGCCATTTCACTATCCTCCGTAATAACTCCCAAATTCCACCTTTCTACATATGATCTGGCAATTATAGCTATGGATTGAGGATTTTAAAGCAATTTCTGCCATTCCAGGTGCAAGCACAGTTGTTTAATTGGTTTTTGTAGCTTAGAAGGAGATAGTTTATCAGACTCCTTCTCTATGGTCCCCCAAACTCCAGCTGCAAAATCTAGACTCCCTTGCAAAACAATTTCACACCTAAGGATATAGAATCGGGAAAACATTTAGAGGAGCAAAGAGAGAGCTACCTAATGAACAGTAGCTTTCAGAGGGAAGGAAAGGGCCAGTCCTGATGTCTTTGGCGCTGTGTTTCTAGAGGACACCTTTGGCTGTGGCACCAGATTGCCAGGTTGGCAGAAGATCCCAGCAAGTGCTGTGCCTTTGCCTTCGGGGTGAGACCTATCACACATTTTTTTTCTCACTCACCACGGGGTTGGAGGCATGTCAGAGAATCTACACTCAACATAAAAGTCAATTTTTATAATCACTTCTGCACTGAATGGCCCAGTTTCCCCCTTGTGCTTGGGGAATTGCGTCATATTAAGGAGAAGCAGCAAAAGAGGCACGTTCTATTCAGCAACCAGATACATCTTCAGGCAATCTCTGGGAGAGAAGAGGGGCTCTCAGACCAGCTGGCAACTCCCCAGCAACCGCTAGCACAGCTTCTTACAGGTCACCTTCAAAGAGAACGCTAGGAATAAATATCTTTCTTTTTAATCATGGGGTACAACTTTTAATCCACAGAAAGTACACTGATAGAGCACTATTGCATTCCTGACTGATTGTATTTAAATGTTATGAAGCAACATCTAGACCAGGGTAAGCCTGGCTGCTGGCTAGGGTGGGGAACCTGGGGCCTCAAGGCCACATGTGGCCCTCCAGATCCCCAAGTGCAGCCCCTAGACCAAATCCAAACCTCACAGAACAAATCCCTTTATCAAAACAATTTATTCTGTAAAATCTGGAGTCAGTCAAAAGTTTGCATACGAGGATCCAGAAGGTCACAGGTTCCCCCTCCAGATACCATATCTGTCTTGGGCATTGTACCACTTTCCTGTCTATCTTGCTGTTTACCAGCCCCTTCTTGTTCAGTTCATTCTTCACACCAACACTAGAGTTCTCTGGGAGACAATGTGAACCTCTGAATCCACATGTTTAAAAGCTCCAGTTGGACCCCAAGGCTATGGGAGAAAAACCAAACGCGGTTTACCAAAGATCCAATCTCTATGGATGCCTCATGACCCTGCCCTCTCTCATCTCATTTACTCCACCTTAGTACTCTTCAATGTGGCCAGCCACGTTGAACTTCTGTTTCTGGAAGATTCAAGACTCTTTAACATAGTTAGAATTTGTAGATTCCATATCCCTTATTTCTGCATAGATATTTGGTATTCCTTTTCCCAAGATCACTCCTCTTGTGAAGGCTTCTGTTTTGACCCACAGATCTAGAGGATTAGTATCTTTTTCTTTAGTGCCTCTTAGCTCGTATTAGCCTTCCCTATCACAGTAGTCACCATGCAGGATTTGCAAGACCAGCAAGCTCCCTGAAGACGAGGGAGGGATGAATGTTTCCCCCTCTCCTGTCCCCTGGCACATACTGAGCATTCTATAAAAGACCAGTGGAAGACTGAATGACAAATGAATACATGCTGCTGGGAGCGTATCTTCATTTTTCCCCAATTGTACACTCACTGGCCATACTCTGCCCCTGTCATGTTCTCATAGACACGTCCCACTGACCCAAGCACCTGCGCTGACAACTAGAGCCAAAGTGCCTGTTCCCAATAGCAGGTGATTCCAGCGTGTACCTCTCCTGTCGCTGAGCTATCTAGAACATAACTCCACAGTGCCTGGATTCTGATAAGTGCTCAACAGAAAGGAAAACAGAGGGAAATTGGGTGAGGACCAGTACCATGTCTGTGCTGAAGCAAACATACATGCGGTCACGATAAACTTCCACGCGAAGGCTTTGTATGCAGAGAACATCATTCCACATCTCAGAGGGTGATGGCTCTGCTTCCCAGACTCTAATAATAACCTATTTTCATTTAGAAATACGTACTTGGTACAGGCAACCACTGTGTTGGGGCCCTGGCAAGTTTTATCTTCTCTGTGAAGATCTCCTGGTATCCACTTGGTTCTTCCCTTGCCTCACCTCTCCAGCACACATTTTGCCAATTAATTATAATCAGAGCTCTGTGTGTTTTAATCTTGTTTTCCCACCTGAGTAGGTGCCAATTTGGATATATCATTTTTAGATCTCACTGTGAGTAGCCTTGTGCCAAGCACAGTGGGTACTCAACCGATTCTTGTTAAATCAAAATATTGAGGATTTATAAGACTAAAGGGATTAACTGTGCATGTGTGTGTGTGTGGGGGGTGTGTGGTTGTGTTCACGTAACAGCTGGCTCCACAACCGCTCCTAGAAGGGAACTAACTACATCGAGGAATATATGTTATTGGGCCACTGGAGAGGGAGCATATGAGGCTTGTAGAGTGTCTGGAAGGAAAAGGCAGAGCTGGTAGACAAGGGTGGGAAGGATTTGCTTTTATTCCTGAGAGGGAGAATGAGGCCTGATTTGTGTGTCCATAGGCTGGAGGTTGGCGGGAAGGGCTTTCAAGTACTAGGGTGTCTCCTATTAAATCATTAGTGTTTGCTCATTTTCATCCCACGTGTTTTAAGCTGGCCTCCCACATGGGAGCCTTGTGCTAGGAATTTTTTGTGTGTGATTGGTTGTTGGTGGAAATCAATGAAAGAATGAAGCTCAGTGTAAGAGCATCATAGGGCAGGCTGGCACACACAAGCAATACGAGAAGGAATTAACCAGAAACAGGAGGTCAGAGAGCCACCTGCCTCTTCTTCCTCCCCCAATCCCCAGAGACTGGAAGGATGGGGTCTCCCCACAAGGAGGTTCAAGTTTAAGTGAACTTCAGTAGGCTCTCCAAGGGCAGGGTAATAAAACTGACATGTAGGTGACACATGGATTAGAGGCCTTCAAGCCCAATGACTATAATCAATACAGATGGGGATCCTGAGGCCTAGAGTGGGGAAGGGACATGGCCAAGACCCCTTAGCTCTTTGGTGAAGGGGCCGGGACCAGAACTCAGGTCCTCCAAACACATTACTTCATCTTCTACTCTGTGTAGTACCTCCGTCCTTAAATTGACCATAGGGGCCCAAGACTGTGGCATTTGCTGGATTCATAATTGGGCAAATTTAGGTTACTGTACATGCCAGCAAAAGCTATTATTTATCTAAAGGCTGGGATCACATCTGTGCTGATGGGCCATCCAGGAGAGCCATCTGTCACTCGGGGAATCCTAAGGGGATCTGGCACCAGTGAACGAGGTCTTGGGAATGGGTAGAGTCAGGGATGCTGCTAGTAGCCTGCAGGCCTCAATTACCAAGATCCTCTTCACCTTGTGCTGCCTTTATTTGTGTGTTGTGAGGAAGCTGGGAAGAGCCCCTCATGGCTACTGCTATTTCACATTTGCAGACCTTGTATACAGAAGGTTCACGTTCACCAGTCTCAGAACCAGGACCCGGGAGAGGCATCACAGTAGCCTTTCTTATCTGGGAGGCTGCCGCCTTTGTCCGTGCCCTTTATTCTAAGGTCATCGGGGTGGCTTCGTGAAGTCTGTGCAATTCATTTAGTTTTCTCTGTCCATCAAGTTTCTTTGCTGTCCCTGAGATTGCCCTGCAGGTACACATTGGCGTAATGAAGCTGAAATTGGAGTCCTAACGAGGGATGCTGTAGGTCACGGCAGCCACGGGCTTCCCTGTTAGTTCACAGCCACCAGGTTTGAGCAATGGGCTGTCCCCAAAGAGCAAGAGAACCAGAGAGGTGGCAGGCAGCTTGTCTCCTCAGGGGTCAGGGCAGGGCTGAGGTGGGCAGCAGCTGCCTGTCCTAAGTTGATTGTAAGAGCAGCCACACAGCAAAGGGGGGAGGAAGAGAACCCCATGCAAATCCAGCCGCCTGCTTTTGTATCCTCTAACCACAAGCTCTAAACATTTGATAACAACATCAAAACCGCAAGTTTCTTTATCCCTGCTATTGTGTGAAATGAGGACTTCACGAAAGGAAGGTAAAGGAGATTTAGTCGCGGTCAGCCAGAAAATCAGTAAAGCCTGGAAACGATTCTTCTCTGCTCTTCTCCAACGCCTTCCCAACTGTTCAAATAAGAAGGTGTGTGAGCAAACGGAAAAAGGCCCTCTCCAGCAGGAATGCAAACGAACACTAAAAGCCATTTCCATTTTTGACTAGACGCAAATAACTTTTAGGCATTTTCTTTCTTTCTTTCTTTCTTTTTTTTTTTAATGATTGTCATGGTAAAGTCTTGAAAGTGGAGGAGAAGGGGTATATCTGAGCCAGAAAAGCTGGCCTGGTGACAGCACACATCCTGAGGTCCTATTGTCATTTAAAAGTGCGCTGGAGCTTTATTTTAAATCATAGCTGTGTACATTAGCGCAATCATGGGGTACAGTGTGCAGGCTTCATATACAACCTGAAATATTTTCATCCAACTGTTCAACATAACCTTCATGAGATTTTCTCATTTATTATGTGAAAACATTTGTGTTCTGCATTTATTAGATTTCACCTGTCCCTTCTAAGATGCACCATAAGAATGGTAAGACCAGATTTGTTTTTATTTCTAAGCAGAATATAGGCTATTCAGGGTTTTTTCTGATTCCATATAAAATGAAGCACTATTGTTTCAAGTTCTTTAAAGTAAGACATTGGTGCTTTGATAAGGATTGAGTTAAATTTGTAGATTGCTTTGAATAGTATGGACATTTTAACAACATTGATTCTTCCCAGACACAAGAATGGTATGTTTTTCAATTTTTTAACATATTCATCTACTTCTTTTCTCAGGCTTTCATATTCTCTTTATAGAGATCATTCATGTCCTTTGTTAGACAAATTCCCAGGTATTTCATCTTCTTTGGCACTACTGTAAAAGGAATAGAGTCCTTGACTTTCTTTTTGGCTTGACTATTTTTGGCATATATAAAAGCTACTGATTTATAAGTACTGATTTTTTATCCCAAGGCACTGCTGTACTCCTTGATCACTTCTAAGAGCTATGAGGTTGAGTCCCTGGGGTTTTCAAGGCCTAAGATCATATCATCTGTGAAGAGTGAGAGTTTACTTCCTCTGACCCCATTTGAATACACTTGATCCCCATCTCTTGCCTGATTGCAATGGCTAGGACTTATAAACTATTTTGAATACCAGAGTGGCAATGGTCATCCTTGTCTAGTTCCAGATCTAAGTGGAAATGTTTTCAATTTTACTCCACTCAATATGATATTGTCTGTGGGTTTGCAGTGGATGGCCTCAATCAGTTTAATAAAAGTCCTATCCAAGCCTATTTTTTTTTAAGAGTTCTAATCATGAGAGGATGCTGGATATTGTAAAATCCTTTTCTGCACCAATTGATAGAATCATGTGGTCTTTTTTTATTCTATTTATGTGGTATATTATATTTCTAGAATTATGTATGTTGAACCAAACTTGTAATCCTGGGATAAAACCAATTTGATCATGGTGTATAATTTATTTGATGTGTCATTGAATTCTGTTTGCTAGGATCTTATTGAATATTTTTGCATAGATATTCATTAATGATATTGGTCTATAATTTCCTTTCTTTGTAGAGTTCTTTTATGGTTTGGGGATTAAGGTAATATTTGCTCCATAGAATGTATTGGGGATAATTTATTCTTTTTCTATCTGAGGGGAAAGTTTATGTTATATAAGAACTCATTTGTCATTGAAGGTTTAGTAGAATTATGATGTGAAACCATCTGGTCCCAGAGTTTTATGTTTTGGGAGATTTTGTACCTTGGGAGTTCTTTCTATTTCAGTGTTTGTTGCAGGTCTATTCAAAATTTTTAATGCTTTCAGGTTGAGTCTAGGAAGGTTGTGTGCTTCAGATATTGGTCCATATACTTCAGATTTTCATTTTTCTGAGAATAGAGTTTTTTGTAGTAATCATTGAGAATTTTTTGAATTTCTGTGGTATCTGTTATTATTTTCCCTGTATTCTTTTTGACTGACGTTATTAGGGATTTTATTTTTCTTTGTCTGGCTAGTCTAGCCACAGTTTCGTCAATTTTATTAATCTTTTCAAAGAACCAAATTTTGTTCCATTGTTCTGAATTATTCTTTTGTTATCAATTTCATTTAGTTCTGATGTGATTTTGGTTTTCTTTTCTTCTGCTGGGTTTGGGGTTGAATTGTTCTCCCTTTTCTAGATGTTTGAGATGGCCCATTAGGTTGTTGTCTTGCCCTCTTTCTGTTTTCTTGATGAAGGCTTCTAATGCTTTAAATTTCCAGCTTAGGATTGACATTGAAGTATCCCAGAGGTTTTGATAGTTTGTGACTTCATTACCATTTTGTTCCAAAAATCTGACGATTTCCTTCTTAATCTCATCTATGATCCAGTTATCATTCAGCATAAGGTTAATTAGTTTCCATGACTTTGAGTAGGAAGGTTTCTGTTGCTTTTAACATCAACCTTTATTCCATGATGGTCTGAGAAGATACAAGGAATAATTTCTATTCTTTTAAATTTGTTGAAATTACACTTGTGTCCTAATGTATGATCAATGTTGGAGGATGATTCATGGGCTGATGAGAAGAATGAGTGTCCAGTGTTATTAGTATGAAATGTTCTGTAAATATTTTTTTATGCCCATTTGTTCTAGGGTCAAGTTTAAGTCCATTATTTCTTTATTTGGTTTTTCCTTGCAGAATCTATCCAATACTGCCAAAGTGGTGTTAAAATCTCCAACTATTATAGGGCAGGAAGATATCATATAGTTCAGATCCATTAGGGTTTGATTTATAAATCAAGGAGTATTCGGGTATGGGACATAAATGTTAATTACTGAAATCTCTTCATGTTGAGTGTTTTTCTTGACAAATATGTAGTGTCCATACTTTTTTTCCTTATTTTTGTTGTATCAACAAATAAGATCGCAACCCCTTCTTTTTTCTCATTTCCATTTGCCTGCATTATAGTTGACCATCCCTTCACCCTGAGTCTTCCTTTATTATCTTAGGTAAGATGAGTCTCTTGTAATCAACAGTTACCTGGTCTGGGTTTTTGTATCCAGTCAGCTAACCTGTGCCACTTTAGAGGAGAATTTAAGCCATTCACATTAATTAAGAGAACTGATATGTGTGGCAGTGCTTTGGCTATCTTGTTTTTTCAAAGGTCCAGTGGTTATTTTTAATCCTTTCACTATTGTGGAATCTAAGATTTTTTGCTTAAATTATTGGTGAGTTTACTTTGGAGGCAAATAACTGTCCTGGTCATTATGGAAAGTTGGTCTGAATATTTCCTGGAGTGCTGGCCTAGTTATGGCAAAATTCTTCAATGTAGGGATATCAGAAAAATGTTTTATTTCTCCATCACAAATGAAACTTAGTTTAGCTGGACACAATATCCTACACTGAAAGTTGTTTTGTTTTAGAAAATTGAAGGTCAGTGATCATCCATTGCTGGCTTGAAAAGTTTCAGCTGAAAGATCTGCCATCAACATGAACCTTATATTTTTCCTTCTATAGGTAAGAATTTTCTTATGCTTGGCTTCTTGCAGGATTTTTTCTTCCATATAAACTTTGGCAAAGTTAATTACAATGTGTCCAGGAAATGCTTCATTTGGATTGAGTCATGCTGGGGTTCTAAAAGTATCTATGGGTTTGGTGTTTATAGCTCTGTGGCTAAGGCACCAGCCACATACACAGAGCTGTTGGGTTCGAATCCAGCCTGGGCCTGCCAAACAACAACTACAATCAAAAAATAACTGGGCGTCATGGCATGTGCTTGTAGTCTTAGTTACTTGGGGAGGTTGAGACAAGAGAATCTCTTAAGCCAGGCGTTGGAGGTTGCTATGAGCTGTGATACCACTGCACTCTACCCAGGGTGACAGCTTGAGGTTCTGTCTCAAAAAAAAAAAAAAAAGAAAAAGAAAAAGAAACTATCTATGATTTGGATTTTTGTATCCCTTGCCATGCTTGGTAAATTTTCCTGCATATTTTGGAGTAGACCATCAATGCCTTTAGGACCATCTTCTTCTCCTTCAGAAATTCCTATAATTCAGATGTTTGATCTATTGAAATAATCTCACAACTCTTTCAGGTAATGTTCTTTTCTTATTCTCCACTATTCTGCTTCTTTGAATGCCTGGAGTTGTTTATAAGCCTTGTCTTCTATTTTAGGGATACTTTCTTCTGCCTGCCCAACTCTAATATTGACTCTACTATATTTTGAAGCTCCTCAAATACATTTTTCATTTCCTTAAATTCTGCTATATTTTTTTCTAATTGTGTCCATATCCTTGGTGACTTTCTCTTTGAATTTATTGATCTCTTGAGACAACTTTTGAACTACTTTTTGGATTTCTATTTCCATTTTTTCCTTCATTATATTCATCTTATTTGCCATACATAATCTGAATTCTGTTTCTGACATTTCAGCAATTTCTCTGTGAATGGTATCTTCCATTGTATCTCCTTTGTCCCTTGGGGGGTTTGTCTAATCTGTTTATTCGTGTTGCCAGAGTTCTTCCACTGATTTCTCCCCCTGAGTATTTTCCACAGTGTGGCAATTAAAACCAGTGGGTTAAGACTGATTGGAGGCCCCAGGAACTGGGGTTAACCAGCTATTTACCAATGTGTTAGGACCTGTGATTGTGACTGGCTTTTCCCCTACAGCCTCACCATGGTCCCTTTCAACACTGCAGCCAGAAACTATGAGGACTGTATGGTGAGAAAATGCAAGCTGGCTCTGTCTTGATGTCAGCCTGCCCCTACTCCATCCTAGTAAGTCACAATATTAGGCTGGAATCTCAACTGGGGAGACATACAAACAACTGTGGCAACCTGCTTCCATTGGCAGCATGTAGAGGAAAATCTGCAAACAATTTCAACTTGCAGAGTTCTTGGGTGGACACACCAAGTCCACAATTCAAATCATATTATCCCAGGAAGTGCAATCACTGCACATGAGTAAGCATCCAAAGAGAAAGTAGAAATCCACAGACATTCCATCTGGTAAACACAACAGGGTGGCATCTGGTCCTTTCCAGTGTCAGGAAAGAAAGAAAGAAAGTCACCCATCAAAGTCATAACTGGGGTAACAATGACCCTATGCCTTCCATGCTGTCTCCGCACTTCACTCTCTCCTCACACGTCCCTCTCTCCCTGTACCCTCTTTCTTCCCTTGAAGTCACAGTTTCCACACTGCTATCCAGCAACCCACAAAATGCCTAGACCTCTCAGCAAATTCGCCAAAACACTCCAGGCTCTCCAGGGCATAGACCTTCAGACACACAGGTTAGGGGGAAAGGGTCAACTGTGTGTTCAGAATTTCAGGGGGAAAACTTGGTCACCTTTATGCCAACTGGGATGACACCTATTCTCCCGGCGGGGTGTCCTGGGGTCCCAGGATTTAGCAGCTCTCTCCCATGGGGTAATATGTGAGGTCCTTTGTTCCCTGCTTGCTTACAGAGAACCCACAATAGGCCTCTGGCTTCAGAGAGGGATCTCCCATCCACTTGGTGATGGACTATATGTCTGGACTTTGGTGTCTTCAGAATATCTCAGCAGAAATGATGTGCACTTGTCTATCATCTTTCTATGCTCTGCCTCTCACCTGCGGCTTCAGTGATTCCACTTCTGTCCAATAGCTATCCCTTTGGACAGGTGCTTCAGGTGAAAGCTGATTCTAGTCGACCATCTTCCTTGCCCTGTCCTTTATTTCATGTTGTTTCATTCCCTGTCCTTTCTTGTTAACATTGCTTTGTTTTGGATAATGCACCTCACTTTCAAGTTTACTGCACTTTTAGTAAATGAGATCAGGAGAACTATGAAATACATTTTTTTTCTTATCTCTCTGATATTCTTTTGGGCTCCCTGCAGCTTGTAACCCCTCAGATTCCACTTATAAAAACAGTATGTCACAAAGGATGCCTTTACCAATTAGAAAATAATTATAAACACAATTATCAGGGCTGCTGTAGAGGACAGGGGAGCCTCCAGTTGGGTGGCTTCAGCCTGAATGGTTGCATTTCCCTTATTACCATTCTCATAATCCTTGAAATTCCAGAAGGTAGGCATGAATCCTAAGTTGAAGGGTGATCTCATTGAAAGAAGAGCCAAAAATTAGTCTTCTCAGAGTACCTGACTTGAAGACAGCTGAAGAAGATTCTACTTGGATTTTCTGTCAGGAAAGAAGAAGAAATCTCAGTAGGCTGCCTCAGGAGCTGGTTTTGAAAAGAGCATGGAAAACTTTTATTAATACTAGGCTACTGAGTGACTGCAGCACACAGAAGACACACATAGTTCGTTGTATGGGGTGGGGCATATTAGTGATATTTGTGACATTACTCAAGAGATATCAGCAGAACACTATTAAGCAAGGACAAGCACAAAGGACCCCCAAAATAGAACTGAATAGCAAGGCCCACTGAACAGACAGAGTGCACAAGTTCCACCCAGGAAGGGAGGAGTGCATCAACCTGGGAACCCCTAACCCTTACATTCCCATCCCGCCTTGCCCCTCATGCTGACTTCCTTTTTGAATTCAGCTCACTCACACCTGTGTGAATAATGGGCCACGTTGCCCACAAAGAACCTGGACTCCGTTTCCTTTTATTCATGGTTCAGAATAACCTCTCATTTTAGGTTCCAGAAACTTGGGATGGGTGGAATGTCCCTCTGGGAGCCAAGATAAACCCTGTCAGACCCCTTTCCAGCTAGATAGACTCTTGTTCCAATGAGACAAAGGGAAATTGGGAGAGACTCCTCTGGTCTCCGCCTGAAATCCATCCATTTATTAGTGAGATGAGCATTTGTTTATAGGTTTATACCCCCCTTTGATCTTTAAAATTTTCCCTCATTCTCTTCTCTTATAGTTCCTCTCTGAGGCTTACAACTTCTCTTTTCCTTTACTCTCCATCCCAACTCCTCTCTCCCTCTTTCTCCATTTCTTGAAAATTGCAATAGTCCATGCTTCTGAATTCTTGCACTGTTCAAAGACTAACCCTGGCAAATCAGATTCACCCAGTGCCTAGTGCATGGGGTACCACACTTCCTGGGGCCTGGACCACTCTTTTCACAATGGTTAGAGGTTAATTAGGGATGACTGGTAACATCCATGGCCGAGCCTTGGCTACCACCTCCCCCTCCTTGTAAGTTCCCTTTTCATCCTCACTTTAGCCTCATCTATTTTCTACCTCCAGTTTCCAATATGGATATCACTCAGTCACAAATTCCCCCTTCTTCAAATTCATCCTTGCCTTAAATCTAAACACCTCATCTTTTTTTTGTAATACGACTTGGCCTATACACAAACTAGACAATGGCTCACAATGGCCTGAAAAAGGCACTGGACCTTTCAATCCTCACTGACCTCTACAATTACTGTCAGTGATTGTGCAAATGGTTGGAAGTCCCTTACATCCAGGGCATCTTCCTCTTCTGAAACATTCCTTCTATGTGTTTGTCTTGTGAACCTGATCAAATTTTTCTTACACGGGCCAAATCAGCCCTCCCAAACCTCCTAAACCTCCCAACTCTCCTCTATCTTCCTTTGACCCAGTAGACAACTCTACCCCTTATATCCCCCACAGCCTCCCCACTCACCCTCCTCCCTACCTACATAATTCCACTCCATCCTCCCCCTCTCCACTGCCACCCACACGCCTTCTGCCACCCTAGGGCAGGAAAGGGAAAGTGGTGGACCCAACTTCCCCACCTCATGTTAGATTTGGCTACACCTTTGGGCCTTCCACTTCTGGGCCACCACAACCTCTGTAGCACTCTCAGAAGTTGCAGGAACCGAAGGTATCATTGGGGTTCATGTCCCATTTTCTCTCTCAGACTGGTACCACATAAGTTAGAAACTAGATTTATTCTCCACACATCCCACAAAATACACTCAAGAATTCAGATATCTAACCCAATCATATAATCTTACCTGGCATGATTTATATGTCTTCCTCACCTCTACCCTAACTTTGGAGGAGAGGGATCAGGTCTGGACCCAGGCTTAGGTCCATGCCAAAGATATATAAAGAGCAGACCAAACCCTGCCATAGGGCACTAGGGCTGTCCCCCAGGAAGACCCCAGTTGGAATTACCAAACTGACACTCCCAAAGTTGCCTCTGTAACCACATGGTCCAGTGTCTCCTAGAGGGATTTATAAAAGCAGCCCATAAGACCATCAATTATGACTCACTAAAGAAAATAACCTAGAAACAGGAAGAAAATCCTGCCCAGTTTTTAGCCTATCTTAATTAAGCCCTCCACTTCTATACCACCCTATTTCCAGAGAGCAGCAAGGAGAGGTTCATATCAACATGAATTTTATCTGTCATTCTGTACCCACCCAGAAAAAACTCCAAAATACCCCCAGAGCCCTCAGATCCCCCAACAAGGTCTCATCAACCTGGCCTTCAAGCTCTTCAATAACTGAGAATAGGCCTCTAAATGTCAGTGCCTCTCAGAGCTCCAGTTATTAGCTTATGCCATTGGACAAGCACTGGCTAGTACTCAAAACTCCTCCAGGCAGTCTAGAAAAAGAAACCCTTCTCTGGGACTGTGTTTTAAGTAGGGGAAAAACTGCCCACTTGGCCAGAGAATGCCCAAATCCAAATCATCCCCCAAGCCACATCCAGCCTAAGGTGGTCATCATCGGAAGTTTAACTGCCCAGGTCCTTGATAGGATCAAGTCCAGGATCACTCCCAGGATCTGGCTGAATTTCCTGACTTCATGGGCTTGGCTGTCAAAGATTGATGGTCCCAGAAGTGCAGGAGGCCACTTGGACAATCAATAAAACTGAATTTCTGATAACTCTGCTAGTGGAAGGTAAACTAATTTCTTTTCTCATTGGTACTGAGACCACTTACACCACCCTACCTTCTAACAACGTCCCTTACAACAGAGATCCTAGTGGGGGGTATTGATAGCAATTTGCTATGTCCTCATGCTACCCTACCCTTGTCCTGCTCACTTGCCAGACACTCTTTTTCACATTCTTTCCTTATCATTCCTTCATGCAACATTCACCTAGTAGTTAGAAACATCATCTCAAAATTTAAAAAAAAACCTGATGATTCCTACTGATTCCCACCTCTCTAACCTCTCCCCTAAAACTCTTCCATTCTATTAATCTGACCTCCCCATAGACTCTGTCATGTGGAATACCTCTCTTCCTCCTATAACCTCTCATAATTCACCCATTCTCATTGCCCTCATACCCCAACATTAATGTACTTCCATTAAACAATATCCAATCCCCACAACATTCCTCCAGGGCATTAAACCACTTATCTTCAAACTCCTGTCAGCCAGCACTTTCAAACCTACTAACTCCCCCTACAATACTCCTGTTGCAGGAATGGAGATGCAAGGGACAGTAGCTTTGCCTCAGGTGTAGAACTCGCACCTGTAATTATAGGGTATGCAAGAAACAGACTACACACTCTTCAGATGGAGTGTAGAAAATCATCTTTATTTTGGGCCATCTTATATACACTGGTGGTCACATACACACTTAATCTTATGATCTACAGCCTTTTACTATTACCTAACTTCTTTTGACTAAAATTAACTTGTGGAAGAACATTCAGTCTACAAATCTACACATTACTTTCTGTTTTCACATTCTTTTCAGACATGCATCAGCTTTTGAACAAAATAAAGATCAGAAAGAGCTGTAGGGAATTGGAGAATAAAGCCCCTCCAAGCACACACTTAGTTAACCCAAAATGGATTTATAACTTTGTTTTTCTACAGAGCAGAGTTCTATAGGCTCCAAGACATTATGCACAAAACATAAGTCACCCTCTGATCCGTATCACCAGGGGTGGGCTTGACAGCCCCTAACCACCTGGGCTTAATGGAAGCATACTTTCAGAGTCACAGTTTTTATGGACGTTTACTTCCGAACAAACAGCCACTGTGTGTACGCTCCAGGGGAACCCAACTCTCTTACTTCTGTATTAGCAGAAGCCATTTTAACCCATTAAAGGCTTGCCTTTGTGTGGCTTATGTAAGGTGATCTTCTAACTTGACATACTCCCATTCTTCCTGTTTAAAAAAAAAAAAAGCCCAATAGTTCATATTGGTTATGGGCCATCAATGAAATTGTTCAGCCTATTCACCAAGTAGTCCCTAATCCCTATAACCTCCTATCTATCATTCCTTCCAGGACTTTCCATTACACAGTTTGATATCTCAAAGATGCTTTTTTTTGCCATCCTCATCCATGAACTGTCCCAAACCCCAATCAGCCCACAACCTTATATTAGACTAAAAAGACCAGGATGATAGGACTGAGCATAAAGGATCCCCAAAATAGCACTGAACACAAAGGCCCACTGAACATGGCTGAGAGCACAAGTCTCTCCCAGAAAGGGAATGAATGCACCAACATGGGAACTCCTGACCTTATATTCCCATCCCTCCTTGCCCCTCACACTGACTTCTTTTCAAACTCAGCCCACTTACACCCAAGGGACTAAAGGGGCATGTTGCCTACACAGAACGTGGACTCCATTTCCTTTTGTTCACGTCTTTTAATAACCTCTCACTGTCTCCTTTTTCTTTAAGGTTCATTCTCACATTCTTTGGCAGAAGAATGTGTTTTTAATGAGAAATTAAGCATGTTCTAGAATTATTGTAGAAAATTGGAAACCCAGAAAAATAATCTGGGGCAAAATAATATGTATTTTAAGGATTTTCACTCTAGTTAAAGGACCACATTATGGTCCAAGGTAAAAGTTATTTTGAATGCTAAGGTAAAAGTTATTTTCAAAACACTAACTTATGGACCTTTTGGCATACAGCAGCAAAATGCTATTTTCAGCCTCCAGTTCTAAAGTAGTTCCCTTGATTGGCTGATTTCAGCACAAGAACACTGACAATAAAGTTAATCTAAAACAATAGCAAATATTAGAATAACTCATGCTTAGAACATACTATTTAATGTTTTAAAAGACTTGCCTCTATACTTCTATTTCCCATTTACTACCAACTCCTAAACTGCTCCATGACTTTACCTGAATTTTGGGCATTCTGAATGCTAGCCTTTGTTTGGGGAATAATTTCATATGCCATAATTATAATTAATTCCTTTTTTGTGTGTGACAGAGCCTCAAGCTGTCACCCTGGATAGAGTGCCATGGCGTCACAGCTCACAGCAACCTCCAGTTCCTGGGCCCAAGCGAGTCTTCTGCCTCCGCCTCCCAAGTAGCTGGAACTACAGGCGCCCGCCACAACGCCTGGCCATTTTTTGGTTGCAGCCGTCATTGTTGTTTGGCGGGCCGAGCTGGACTCGAACCCGCCAGCTCAGGTGTACGTGGCTGGCGCCTTAGCCCGTTGAGCCACAGGCGCCGAGCCTATAATTAATTTCTTAAAGGAAGGCTGTCCTCTAGCCCTACATGCAATGAGGAACGAAGCATTGGATTACTAATTAACTGTGTTTTTAAGCACTTTCCTGTCGTGACCGAATAAAAGAATCAGTCGGGACACAGAGTGAGAGTAAAGCTGCAAGAAGTGAGGCTCAACAAAGGTGCAAGAGAGCCCTGAAAAACTTTTGCAGTGGTCTTTTATTGGGGCAATGGGGTACATGCTCAAGAAAATGATCTCCAAAAGACATTGAGGGGTAAACAAAAGTTGGCAAGAGGGTGTATGCTCAAGTAAATGATCAAAAAGACTACGTGCATTTTCTCCACTAATTCTTCAAGGAACCGCCATAAAATGCTCAATGTTTCACATCAGCCTTACTACTACAGGACAGATCTTTGCTCCTCTCGGATTACTAAATTACATGGCAGCTTGCCTCCAAGTCACAAGAGATTTCAAGGCTTGCCAGGAGAATGTCTTGTTCTCAGTAATTCCTCAGATGAGTTCTGAATTTGGTGACTGCCATTGTAAGCATCATGTTCAATCCTCTGCATGTTACTGTAAGCATGATGCTCAATTCTCTACACTTTCCAATTCTAATGCACTACTGTTTAAATTGGCATACTATTGTTATTAAAAGAAGTAAATTAGCTGTTTTTCCTAACCAGCTCCCACAACATGTAACTTCCAAATCTCGATGTGAGATTTGATACAAAGTTCAAAGCAGGAAATATGGTACATTTTGACGAAAAGAAAAGACAAAATATCAGATTTAGGGCTAAACAGATGAGATATAAGATCATAAGTTATATAAACTAATGGAACTGTGAACAAAATATAGTCAAATTTCTTCTGCTTAGTCTCCACTACAAACAATGTAGAAAAAAATGCTCACACCAATGTCTCTAATATTTACCTATAAGTCTCTAAATTTTTAAGCAGTTTATTCTTTTTTTTTTTTTTTTTTGAGCAGTTTATTCTTTTTGGCAGATGCTATTTGAAAAATTCAGCTTCTCATGGTCTCTTGAAAACTATGTGGAAGCCATTAGGTTTTCATAGGAGCATGAACCCTACTGTCAACTGGGCATGTGAGGGATCTATAAGAATCTAGCTCTTGAGACTGGGGAGAGAGGACTTCAGGCATCTCTGCCAGGCAGGATCTTCACAGAAACTTCCCTTTGGAGACACAGGGAGACAGCGTGAGGCTTCTGGACACCCTGAGGAAGGCTAAAGCAATGGAGATTGGGCAAGTGGTTGCATCTGTTCGTTCAGTCTGATCCTGTCGACGGCTGTGGGTGGGGCAACAGTGGGACTGCAGGCTGGAAAAGCCTTACCTGTGAGCCGTTTGGGTTTCTTTTGGACTTGGCACTCAGTTGAACTACCTTGGGAGAACTTGGGCAGGAGTGCAGGGGTTTTTGAGTGTTGTCTGGGGCCCCGGACTGGGCCACCAAGCCAGACGGAGCTGCCAGTGTTGGGTGGTGGGCTGTGTGGAGCCATTGTGGGAGAACTGCCCTGGCAAGCTCCACCCTCAGGGTTGCAAAACAGGCATTGGGTGGGAGCAAGTAATCTAGTGACTGAGCAGCCTAAAGGTGGGGACTGAGACGCCTTGCAGCCTTAGCCCTCAGGGGTATAGGGTGAGACCGGTTTTGGCACACTGGGTAAGTGGATAGCCACTCAAGGAGTGATCCCAGCCATAGCGCTTTCCTGGGGAAATCTCGGCTTAGCCCAAGTTAGCAATTTAAAGTGTCTTCTAAGCAGGCTGAGTAGGATTTAAGCTCTCCACCCTGCAGGGTTTGAGAAATCATTAGAAACACAGGGTCACTCCCTACAAAGATCCAGTAACAACAGAGCGATT
>CAUYON010022557.1:0-18715 GCA_963573935.1 Arctocebus calabarensis | reverse complement strand
CCCCTGAGGGCTAAGGCTGCAAGGCGTCTCAGTCCCCGCCTTTAGGCTGCTCAGTCACTAGATTACTCGCTCCTGCCCAATGCCTGTTTTGCGACCCTGAGGGTGGAGCTTGCCAGGGCAGTTCTCCCACAATGGCTCCACACAGCCTCCACCAAACACTGGCAGCTCCGTTTGGCTTGGTGGCCCGGTCTGGGGCCCCAAGCAACACTGAAAAAAACCCCACACTCCTGCCCAGGTTCTCCCAAGGCAGTTCAACCAAGTGCCAAGTCCAAAAGAAACCCAAACGGCTTACAGGCAAGGCCCTTCCAGCCTGCAGTCCCACTGCTGCCCCACCCACAGCTGCCAACAGGATCAGACGGAATGAAGAGACGCAACCTTTTGCCCAATATCCGCCGCTTTAGCCTTCCTCAGGGTGTCCAGAAGCCTCACGCTGTCTCCCTGTGTCCCCAAAGGGAAGTTTCTGGGCAGATCCTGCCTGGCACAGATGCCTGAAGTCCTCTCTCCCCAGTCTCACCATGCCCAGCTACAAGGAAGCTGTTACTCGGCCACTATCTTGCTCCACCCTTTTCGGGCAGTGATTTTGTTTGTTTTGATAGTTAACATAGTCTCAAAACCTAGGAAAATACTTGTCATAAACAATATTTTGCCAGACAATATTATAGTGCCAAAACAATATTTTTAGAATGACAATATAGAAGAACCAATGGATGTATGGATTGAAAAGTCATTCAGGGCAACCCTAGAGAGATTAAAAAGCACTTCCGAGTGCTGAACATTACTGAGTTTACACATCAGACTTTAGTTTTACTTGTGTTGAATATTCACACACTGTAAATCATCTTTAAACAGGTGGTTCAATAAACCCTTAAGTTGGACAGTATAAAGTTGCCAGTATTTACTTCTACAAAATGACAGTTTCGTATAGTTCAACATGATATTTGTTGAATAGATGAGTAAATAAATATTTCAATGACAGAGCAATTCCCTATTGAGACTTTGATTATAAATTTAAATTTCTGTGTAATTGTGTCTAAATTGTTACACAAACCACTGGAAACTACACAATAGACATTAAAGAGCTTCATCTCATATTTATAGTCTGAAAATTTCCAGCACTAAATACTGAAACTTGGTTTTTAAATAAAGCTTTTCAAGCTCTTTGGATACTCATTAAATCTGACAAATACTAATCTTGATTTTATCATTTGTGGCTCATCAAAACAAAATTAAGCCCCCTTTAGATGGTCTTCTCAAGGGGCCTTGCTTACCAGTTTTTGCACATTCATTTGTAATATTTGGCGATGGGCATTCTAGCTCACAGAACACCATAGTAATACCTGGAAAATAGACTTTTTTTTCTTTTTAAAATTAGGATTTATTGAAGATGACAAAGATTTCTTGGCAATGACTAAATCCATCAAGGAATGAGCAATATATATATTTGCTGCTTAGGCAGTATGCATCGGTAGATTATACTCTGGTAGTTCCTCTGACCTAGAAAGCACTTATAATCATTAACTTTGGAACTATGTGATAAACTTTCTTCTGGTGTAAGATTTCTTTTTTTTTTTTTTTTTTTTGAAATTCTGCTTTTCCTCTTCTGAGCCTCATGGACATAGTTTTCTGAGCTGGAATATCTGTTTTTGAACTTGGGCCATTATTAACTGTAGAGAGTGGGATATGAGATGGCAGAGCCCTCACAGCCTGGGGAACATTCAGAGAATGAACCCCCAACTGCTTCTCCATTCCTAAAACAGCCATGTTCCTTTTTTTCTGCCCCCTCTTCCAGAAGTCGCAGCCCTTTCTTTGTCTACTTAACTATGCAGAGATCCTTGAGATCTCTCCCTTCTTTCTCCTTGTCATATGCCAACAAATTTAAGTAGTAACCACTAAGTCACATAGTTCTTCCTTTGTTTTGTTAACTAAGATCATCATGATCTTTCCCTTCTTGCTTCTTGTCATATGTTAACGAAGTTGAGTACAAACCATTAACAAGATGATTTGTCTTTGTTAAAGTTATTTACATTTTCCTATTGTACTGTAAGACAAAGACTATGTTATCTATCTCCCCATGTTATCTATGCTACCTCCCCCTGGACAACCCTGTCCAGATACTATAAAATAACGTTGATTTTGTGCTTCAGTGTTGGATGTAGCCATCAGCTCATTCAGTCCTCCTGGTCCCATCCTTTGTTTCTGTGTCTTCTCTTGTGCTGTATTTTCCTCATTGCCCACCAATTCCACTCTGGTTCGCTCCCCTTCATGGGCTTCAAGAATTAACAATCTTGATAAACTCTTTCTTAAGCATTTGTGGTAAACATATTTGAGGAATGATACATTTGTCATTCATGTAGAAGATTTTGTGTCCATTTTGTCCATATATATGTCACAAAGTTTGCAAGATTGGGCTTTTAAAAAAATTTCTAAATTTACATATACAGCCATTTCTTGGTATTCTCAGGGGATCAGGTCACCCCACATGTGATACCCAAATTTGTGCAACTCAAGTTATGCAATGAGCCCTGCAGAACCTGCCCTTATGAAAAAATGGCCCTCCATAGTGGTGGATTCCATCATCCCTTGAATACTGTATTTTGCATTTGAGTTTGGCTGAAAAAAAAAAAAAATCCACATGTCAGTGGACCCTATGTAAGTTCAAACCTGTGTTGTTCCAGAGTCACTTACATTCATTTTTAAATTAGTGGTGATGGTTTTGGTTTCTTGAATGTGTATCTCTCTCTCCTTAACAGGTGTGCCTGTCCGAGTTCTTTTTCTTGATAACAACCTTATTTCTCCATACTGTGGTCACAATGAATGAGAAGACTGGTTCAGTTGGAATTCAGAATCAGATTCTGATTCCAAAGTCTGACTTTTCTTCTTTGGAATTCCAAAACGTATTTTAAGGTTATTAAGAGCAGTCAAGTAGAATTTAAGATTGGTGTTATATTAAAGCCAATGAGTTTTTGAGTGCCAAGTGATGTGCCCTTCCCTTTAATAATCATATATTTGGAAGTTATCTACAGCAATCTGATGAATATCTTGGCATTTATGAGAGAACTGAGTACTAGCTGTGTCATTAAACAAATACTTCGTCTATGTTCAAATATCTCAATGGAGTTTCAGTCTATAGGTTCCCTTAAATGTTTATATCTCCTTATTGTCAGAATATTTTACTGTATGACTACGCGTTTTGTATGGTTCCTTAATTCTGTGTTTTGTTCAATCCTTAGTATACTTTGGGAATGATTATACATAATTCTCTGATGTATTAATCTTTCCAATGCTCAAAACTCATATTCTAGATCTTTTTTCTGAATACTTCCTAACCTTTCAGGGTTTTCTTAGACAATTTAGAAAGTTTCACTTTCCATCTATGGTGCTATTATACTTATATAAAGCACGTCAGTAACTCATTCTATTGATTTATACGTATTTAGCATGCTAATTAATGTGACTTTAGACTTCTTTTGGGACATTTGTTTTGGGACATTTATAACACAGTATCTGCCTTGTATGCTTGAATATCACATTTGATATTCATTTAGTTTTATTTCTGCTATTTATTTGGTTGTTAATCTAGTTAAATTTCAAATGTCTGAATTTTTAAACTATAATTTAGCACTGTAAAAGAACTTTAGAATGAAATCTGTGACTAATTTTAATATTACTCTTTCATTCTTAACATTTATGTCACCTTTAATGAACTTTAAATTTATAAATATGTAAATAAGTGTAAAATTTGGAGACAGACATCAGTGGGCAGTACATACACTATTATGCACTAAAATAAGGTATTTTAAACATATTCAAGCAAGATAATCACTGGAACATGGAAAAAAATTGAGCATATTTATTGTTCCTTATTACCTTATTTTAATCGAATGTTTTAAATCTATCCAATAAGGCAATTGTTGAGCCGCAGCAAAAGCAATTTTTAGTTTAGTACATTAAAAATTTTTAATTTAGTAGTAATTTAATGTACACCTGAGTTGGCGGGTTCGAATCCAGCCCGGGCCCGCCAAACAACAATGACGGCTACAACCAAAAAATGGCCGGGCATTGTGGCAGGCGCCTGTAGTCCCAGCTACTTGGGAGGTGGAGGCAAGAGAGTCACTTGAGTCCAGGAATTGGAGGTTTCTGTGAGCTGTATTGCCACAGCATTCTATCCAGGGTGACAGCTTGAGGCTCTGTCTCAAAAAAAAGAATTAATTTAGTACATAACCTATAACTATTTTGTTTTAATTTTAACTTTAAAAATTAAGCAATGTGATACAAGATAATGGTTCCTACTGGAATTTAGGAGGAACTAGTTAGTTTCTGAGAATAACTGCCCTCCTAAAATATTTTTGAAACACTAAACTATAACTCTTTTTAATCAAAAAGTCCTGTAGATTTAATCATGCGAATTATTTAGTGTAGTCAATAGGACATATTAATTTCAGACATAGGTAGAAAAATAACTATATATAAAGAAAAAATCCTATAAAAATTAGAGAAAGCAAATTGTAATAAATTAATATAAATGTTGATGTGAGATTGAGTTTAGTTATTATTCATCTCAGGCTAAATCTTCCAAATAGTATAATATAAAATTATGCAAAAGTGTGGTACATTAATCTCTTAGAATAAACATGCAAACTTTTGATAGAACCTAGTTAGAAATGGATCAGGATCAGACAATACAACCAGAAATATGAATTACGAATTCTGAGTCAGGAAGTGAGAGAACAATATTAGATTTAATGTGAATAAAGATCAGACAAGTAGCAGAAAGTATTCTTAGACTATCAGGTGAGTGGTTGGGTGGTTCAAGAAAGTAGGTAAGTCCTTGAAGGGTACTTGAAAAGGGAGAGGTTGGCAGTTCTCTGTTGTCTAGGAAGATTAGCAGAATTCAGGACCCAAGGAGCAGAGGTTTGGGAGTTATACGATGGATTAGAGCTCACAGTTTCTTTTTTTTTTTCAAATCTTACCAAGGGTATCACAAAATAATTTATAGTGATGTAATACTTTACTTTTTGTTAAATCAGGGGGAAACAGTCAGGAGAAACTGCTTTGAAATTCATGTGTAATAAAAATAGCTGGCATTTTTTTGAGCACAAGTTGAGGACCAAGTACTTTTAAGTACATTATATGCTTTAAATTTATTAATCCTTATGACTGTTGTTTTCATTGTATAGATGAAACAACAGAGACACAGATAGGTTTTTTGTTTAGGTCACACAAATAGCAAGGAACTGAGTCTGGACTGGAATTCAGTTTGACCCCAAAGCTACGTTTCAACCATTCTAGAACAAGAGGAGGTGAGATTCTGCATTGAACAGAATTTGATTTGAGTGGAATTTATTTTTTAACATCATGCTCAAGTATTGTGGATGAAAATAACTGTCTACTTAACAATAAAAATACTGAGGAACATTCTATTTATCCCAAGCAACCATGAATTTACTATTTATGACACAGTGAGGCTAGGATTTTACCTTGAATTTACCTAAATTCATTTGTTCTTTTGTCGTTCACTTAACATAAACTTAATGTGCTCCTACTATATACTGGGAACTCTATCAGGGCTAGAGAGCAAGACAAAAGTCATGTCTTTATGAATTTATAGGTCATCAATAGATTCATTCAATACATAAATATGTAAATATCTATATCCAAGAGATGTAAAAGTGTATTTTTATGTACTTTAATTTAGATATAAGTGCTAACAAGACAAGGCAGAAATTGAAAGGAGAGAGTTATTTTTTTCTGTATTAAATGTAATACATTGATTCATTTATGGGGTACAGTGTGCTGATTTGATAGTGTTCGAGAGAGGACTCACTGGAGTGGTACATTGAAAAAAGGCCCAAATAAAGTGAACAAATAAAGCTTTCAAATATGAAGAAGAAGAGAATTTAAGAGGAAAAATAAGTGCAAATATAGTGAGTTTAGCAAACAAGGTGAGGGGTGTTAGGAGATGAGGTTAAAAGAGATGCAGGAGTAAAATAATAGAGGACCTTCTAGACCACAGTGGAAGGACCCATAGTGAACCAGACGGCAGCCGTTGGGGGTTTTCATATAACCGTCACAATTCGATTTTTAAAAAGTAAAATCCTTTAGCTACTGTGGAGTTTTGGGAGTATCCAACCTTTTAGCATCTCTGTCCCACATTAGAAGAAGAAGAGTTGTCTTTTGCCATGGATTAAATACACAAAGACTAATGAAAGCTGATGAGCAAAAGAAATGTTTGTACATAATTTTCATGAAATCCACTACTACGAATGAGCAAAGAAGTCCTTACATAATCTACGTGCAGCCTACAGGTCACAGCTGGGACACTCTGGCAAGTGCAAGTAAGGAGAGGTCATCAGATCAGATGTATTCTAAAGTCAGAGCACAATGTCATTGCTCATGGTGTGGCTACTGAATTTAGATGAAAGGTAAAAGACTGTGTGATATCGAAGATTTTGGCTTGAGCAGCTTGGAAGAATGGTGAAACCAGATTTAGAGGGACAAAGGTAACCCCTTTTCTATGTTAGAAACATTAAATGGGAGATACATTTTTAAGATCCAAGTGAGGATATTGAGTATTGAGCTGCAATCAGCTGAACAAGTCTAGAGGTAGGGAGGAAATTCTGGGATGGAGAAAGAAATTTATGTGTCATCAAATTATATAGATCTTTTCTGAAGCCTTAATGCTAAGTCATTACCTAAAAAATGAGATTAAACAGAGAAAGCAAAGAGAAAAAGATTGAACTTTGGGTTATCCCATTCCTTAAGAGTTAGGAAGAGGAAGAAAATGCAGCAAATGAGTTTGAGAAAAAAATAATAAAATAAAAACTAGCAGAGTAAAATGTCTTAGAATTGAAAAGAAATATTTCCAGAATGAAGGGATATCTATTGCAAATGATGCTGAAAAGTAAAGTTAGGACTAAATAGAGACCTTAATGCTATAGAATTTACCAACATGGAGATAGTCATTATCCCTGAACAAAGCAATTTCAGTGAAAAGGTTGTAATGAATGTCTTAAGACAGCAAATATAAACATACTTTGAAGAATTTTGCCAAAAGGCAGAGAAATTGGGCAGTAACCAGAAAAGCACATTGGGTATAAAGAGTTTTCTTTTGTCTTTAGTGACAGTTACTATAGAATGTTTGTTATGGAGATGGAAATGATCTGATAATCAAAAATAAATTAGCTATGTTTGTAAAAGAGGAGCTAGTGGTAGGAGCAAAGTCCTTGAGATGGACAGGAAGAGGACAGGCATAGACGCTGATGGGTTGACCTCGGGTAGATATGGGGACCTTTCTGCCATTTTGGGATTGGGGGATGTATTAGGAGCACAGAATATTCCTGAGGTACCAGTTAAGTGGTCACAAAACCAGCCAGCACGGTTGTGTATTGCTTGTATTCTTTCTAGAGCAGTGGTTCTCAACCTGTGGTTGAGACCCTTTTCTGGGTCTCCTGCATACCAGATACTTAAATTATGATTCATAACAGTAACAAAATTAGTTATGAAGTAGCAACAGAAATAATTTTATGGTTGGGGGTCATGAAAACATGAGGAACCTTATTAAAGGGTCGCAGCATTAGGAAGGTTGAGAACCACTGCTCTAGAGTAATATTGAGCATAGCTGCAGGCATGATGTAGTAAGAAAGTCGGGTTAAATCATCTTAGGGTTGCGGTTTTTTTTTTTTTTTTTTTTTTTTTTTTTAAGTTAGTCCAAGTGGGGAGAAACTATAAGGGAGCCTCAAATGTTATTCATGGAATAGATGACCATTGTGAACCAGGGATATAACCTGGGTAAGGAAAATCAAATGATGGGGCTGATGGCCAGCAAAAAAATGGTAGTATCAAAGGATTAGTGGTCTGAATGGGTGGAAGAGTTATTGGCGTATGATTTGTGATTATAGTTAGTGAAGTAGAAAGATAAAAATTTGGTGTTCAGAAGTCTGAATGTGTATGAAATGTCAGATGTTGGGAATAAAAGGAAAATATTATGCTAGCTACTACAGCTGAAGCAAGCTGCCGCTGCCCACACAGAGAGGTTATGTTCTTCCACCCCATATTAATGATGTAAATGTGACTATAATTGGACTAGATGAGTGGCAGAAAAATAAAATTTTGCTTTTGATGTGGCATTTGTGAAATTTATAAACTAGTGTTAATGACTCTTCACTGAGATATTCTGCAATTAATGTGACTTAAAAATTCTAATCCATGAGTCAATTCTGAGTGAGTTTTACTTAATTAAGCCATAAAGTCTCAGGAGAGTAAGCGTTGTGGCAAAGTTGTCTTTACATAGGATGCCACGAACACTAACAGACACCTGATCAATTATAGTTGATTAAGAGATAAATTAACAAGTTTCTGCAATTTTGACATAATGGTTTAGCTTATATCTTACCAGTACAAAATGATTGTTGGAATTGATTGGGTTTGTTCTGTTTCATTTTATTTTAGTAATCCTTATAATATAGTCTTTGAACTTTTGCATATGTAAAAGGTCCTTAAACAGTACATTTTAACAAATCTTAGCAAAAAATCTAGAATTGCAACAAAGTGTATTATTATTACCCGTAGATACTAAATTATTAAAATACAGTTATCGGAGTTTGAAAAAAATTGCAGTGTTATCAACTATTTTACCTATATATGCATATAAATATGAAAGTATAAATGGTTCTTTAGAAAAAATAAATGGCAAATTCATTGAACTTAGTTATTTGGGAAAAAGATTCTGTATAGATTTGATACTAGAAAATTTCTTAGTTTGATTTCAGAGATTAAAAAAATATATAAATTCATTATTTATTATAAAAGCCATGTACCTTTATCAATATAGCTTTAAATCCTAGGAATAAGTTCTTGGCATTATTTTCAGACAAATAACAAATGTGAGGGTTTTAGGATGATTGCTTTCCTAACTATTATATGGTTGCATATAGTTTATGAAGTAACCAAATATTAGTATTGCCCACTAGTACATTGTGAATTCCTTTTGACTTCATTAAATTATAAGATGGTTTCTGGAATAAATATATTCTGGAAATATATGTAACACATATACACATACATGAGTGTTTATACAGATGAAATTGTTTCTTCATTACATTACCAATAATATGGAAGTTCTCTTACCCACATCAAAATTAACACCCAAATGGCATATTATCGTGGAAGTCTGGGTTCCCCATCTCAGAAAGTTTTGGCCTTGTCTTTGACCCTAATATGATTGATTAATCTACTAATGTTACTTCTGTGTACTTCTTAGTATAACATGTTCGAATGACAGAATTTTATTTCTTTTTAAATTTCAGATTAATACAAGGGTACAAATGATTTGGTTACATTATTGGCATTAGTTAGGCAAAGTTCAAGTTGTAGTTGAACCTGTCACCCAAAGGGTTGTCCCTTCCTTTGTGCCCATTAGGTGAGTTTACCAATCCTCCTCTCTCCTGTCCCTTTCCCCACTCCTACCGAAAATTAATTGTGTTTTTGAATGACACAATTTTAAAAGAGGAAGGAAAGGACTCTCGGAATCTCTCTGTTTTCTGGAGAAGGAAACTATAACCTAGACAAACTGAGACTTGCTCATGTGCCATGTAAGTAGACAATGGCAAATTCCAATCTAAAACTGACTTTGGTGTCCTTTTCATGTTCAGTTAAAGCAGGCCCTGAATTATTGGGTGAATGTGTTGAGGAAGTAGATCAAGAGGATGTTTATCTGAGTGAAGGAAGCAAGAGCTTTATGATGTGCTGCTATGGAAAAAGCAAAATAAAATGCAATGTTACTTGAAGTTTGAAGGAAAAAAAGAGTGAATGAAATATGGATAACTTTACAAGAACATCCTACAAGGCTGCCAGCTACATCAATCCATAGTGTTTACTTTGAGCAGGCTGGTGACATTTAGAGGGAAGTGAGGGTTCCAACTGTTTTCTGTAGGTGGTCAGTTTGACATTTCTGTATAATGTCTCTCTGGGCTAATAAAACTTGTTGGTTCCTGCTGTTTCCATTTTCATTTTATTCTTTCTGTTTATTTAAAGTAACAATCTAGTAAATCACAATATATAGGCAAATGCTAGAAGTCAAGTGTTTACACGTATTAAAATTTTTTCACCCTGAAATTTTTTTCGTAACAGATGGAAGAAGTGTAAGTAATTTCACTGGAATTCTGTAGTCTTATTTTTTTAAATGTTAAATATTCAGTTTATGTCTAATAAAACAAATCATATTTTTAAATAAGTCCCACAATTATTATCAAAACAGATTCGTGTGACTTGGCAACTAGCAAATAGCATGGACATCTGTTACTGGGAAAACAAATTAAACCAGAATGAATTGAACCGTAGTGAATGTTGCTATAATTTGGTAATTAATTGGTATTTAAACTATAAATTTGTACTACCTAATATTAAGTGGATCTTTATAATGATGTCCTATTTACAGAGTCACATTAGCCATAGATCTGTTTCTAAGATTCTCCAAATTTCTCAAACCTGAAACCTATACCCGTCACTCTACCCAGACCTATCTTTCTTAATCATATATAATAAATTACCCTGTTGTCTATATTCATGTGATTATTGCAATCCTGTTGGTTCCCTTGCTTATTGGAGAGTATTTCTGTATTTTCATATATGATTTAGCATATGTTTTTTTCCTTTTAATTACACTGTCCCCCCCTTGGATGTGTTTATATAAATTGTCGTCTTTTTCAAAAGTGTAAATTGAAATAGGCCTTGACCTTGGCTCTCTTCAGGGTAGGGGGGCTTTGGTACTGGCTTTGTTTATTCTGATCCAAGGCCAGAGTCTTACAGAAACAGCTCTCTCCTTTCCTTCATTTTCAAATGTCCCCTCTGGTTACCCAAGACCTTATCCTATTACAGTAAATGAATATATTGGAATACTAAAAAAATTATCCAGTGGAAGTTTGCAAAGATAATTTACCCTGCTGAAGATTGGCAAGCATTATACAATATGTGTAGAGGGCACCTTCACCCTCTTAGCCTGTGCTGTAAGTAGTTTAAGAGGCAGTGTCTCCTTGAAATTGGTATGTACAGTACTTGAAAGAAGTGGGGTACTGCTACAGAGATCTCCATTCCCAGTCAAGAAAGATCTCCTTAGGTTCGCAGGGCCCTTCTTTCAGTGATTTTATGGACCTTTCTGTCCTATAAGCTAGAAAAAAAACTGTCAAGAGTATTGGAAAATAGTTCTCTTCATCTGTCTCTCAAGAGTATGGTTATGAACAAACTCAATGCTCTACTTCTTTAGGCTTTTGATCTTTGATCTTTTTCATTGTTTTGTGTTTTCCTTAATGGTCTATTTCAAATCAAAAAGTTTGTTGGTTATCAATGAAATGGACTTCACAAACCTACTAGGAAGGCAAAATTGTTCAATAACTCTTCCTTTGCTTTTTATTACAGCTATGACAATCTTCATTCCCTCCAAGGCAATGTTTCCTGGACTTGGGGAAGTTCACGCACAAGAAAATTTCATTAATCTATTTTAAGATATTATACATCTGAAATTGTTCCTGTTACTTCTTTTTCCTCGGATTCTTTATCTATTTATGCTCAAGCATGTCTGAAATGCACCAATCACAATGGCAATGTCAACAACAAAGAAAAGTTCTTCACCTTCTTAATCAATAAAACCATTAACCTATTTCTTTCTTTGCCTGCATTCTAAATACTTAAAGAAGGAGTCTATATTGGGTATCACCTTCAGTCCTCTTATATTCTTCTATATGCCCCTAGGATACTGTTTTCTTTCTCACCACAGATACTTTAAACTGTTGCCAACATGATAATATGCGTGACTTCTCTCTGAATTTTTCTACAACCATTTCTGCAAGGAAACTTCTCCATTCACATTACTTTAGACCAGACCAGTAGTTCTCAACCTTCCTAATGCTGTGATGTATTTTCATTGTTACAAAGGGGTCACGACCCACAGATTGAGAACTGCTGCTTTAGACTGAAGTATTCCCTTTAAGGTAGACTGTTTCTCTTTTTAGTTAAGGTTAATTTTTGGACTTATCCTCTGGCTCCCATGACCATTATCCTCTCCATCTCCATGACAACATTCCTGTATCAAGTAACTTTTTTCCCTCTATATCTTCAAATGCCTCTTTATTGTATCTTTAGCTTTTGCATATAAATAAGTGAAAGCCTTTATAAAAGACCAATTACATTCAATGCAAGACTTTGTTCTAGCTATTAGGACTGTCTCTTTTACAGTAATTTTTTTTATTTAAATCTTTCCTACAGTGGATGATATTTACTACTGGGTGCTAAACACTATTCGAAGCACTGTGGATACATAGTGAACAAATTCCACATCTTCAAGAAACTATTGTTGTATAGGAGGAGATGACAGTAAGTAAAACATATAACTTATCAATGAGATAGTCACATACTCACATTTTAATTTCTTTGCATACATCCAGAGTTTTTTCTCCCTCTGGAAAAAAGGGAGAAATTTTCTGAATTTTTTTCTAAAATTATCTAAATGCTCTGAAATTTTTTATTGGCATTACTTGTCATTTTGTTCATTCAGTGTTCAGGAGAGCCATTCATTTATTCTATAAATACTTATAGAAAAATAACTATATAGCAGACACTGTTTTAGGCCCTGAAGATATAGTAGTGAACAAATAGACAAAGTTCCTTCCCTCATGCAATTTACATTCTAGTGGCAAAGGCAGAAATTAAATAAAGTAATGTATAATGAAATGTCAGACAGTGACTTAAAAGAAATACAAACTGGAGTAACAGGTTAGAGAATGACAGAATAATTTTTAGATAAGGTAGGAGAGAATGCCTCTCTGAGGTGATAGTTGAATGGAGATTCAAATAAATGAAGTCATAAGCCATGTAGCTGTCTGGGGGAGGAGCTAGGGGAACAAACAAACAAAAAAGAACTAGGCCTACTGTACTAATATGTACATGTAGTGCACATCTGGTCTAGGAAAATTAGGTCAACTTAAGAGATGATCAATGTAGGGAGGTGGTCAACTATGGAAGTTCTATGATAATTGGTTACAGCATGGAGGTCCACAGTTTAAGCTGTTCCTCTGAATGGTTATCAGCCATTTCTGACCTTCAGAACATCTCGACTTAGATTGGGTAGAAGAATATAGGTTCACACCAATAAGTGGTTGAAGAGCAAGAAAGCATTTGGGGGCATGTGGCTGAGAGTGTGGATATTCTGCATTTTTTTCATATTTCAATTGTATCTTTCTTAGCATCAAACAATGACTTTACAATCAATCCCTTCTGTAGTTTTTAGGTGCTGTGGCGATATCAACTAGATGAGGCTGAAATGCTAATTTGAGTGTGATGTCATGATTCTCAAAGTCAGTGAACTTCTTATTGTATCAAATTAACACATCCATAAGAGCTACTCATTCATCAAATTATTTGACCTTTGCTAATTGGGGAAAATATTCATCCAAAATTTCCTTTTGGAGAACACATGTTTTGAAAGAAGATAACCTTTCCCTGAAATGGTTGGATATTTTGGTACATATCTTATATAGTTATACCTTGCAAAGAAATACTAAAGTCATTTTGACTTATCACTCAGAGATTCTTCATTCCTATAGGAATGTTCTCTCAATAATTCACATTGCTGATTCTGTTCTTCATAAAATTTAACTGTTTCACAGGGATAAAATTTTGAATAACACCTGTCCCTGTGATAGCCGGTACTCTTTAGAATGATACGGAGAAATCCACATTGAATACTTCCTTGCTTGACTTTAGTATGCTACAAAACTGAGGATGCCATGTTGGATTTAAATAAATGCAGTCAATAATACTTATAACTTGTGGCAAAGTGCTACTTAATAGCTTAAGTACCAGGATTTTGCTGGTGCAAGATACAATGAAAAGAAACGAGAACATCTGGATCTGATAATGCTTTTTTAAAAATCTATGCAAGAAACCCTCATGTTTTCCTGTCCAGGAAAGCATGTTATCTGTAGGTACATGCACTAATTAACCAAATTTTAAGACATTTATCTTGAAAATCATTGAAGATATCTATCTCCCCCATTCTGCTCCCAAGAGTACCTAAAGGAAGTAATTTTTTATAACAATGAAATTTTTTTGTTATGACCTGAATGAAGTATAAAACTTATACTGAGTTAGTAGTATTAGTTGATTCATCTATGGATAGAATAACATGTATTTCACAGTATTGCGTAAAGTTATTCTTTTAAGTTGAGGGTAATTGATGCTGCTGATACCTTATTGTTCTCCTCGAAAGAGGCAGTTGTTTATACTTTGGGGTGTTATCAAGATCTAAGCATCCTGCAACTTTGATGATGCATTCTTTCACAATTTCTACATCATGGCATCTTTTCCCAAGGATATAAGCTACTTTATAAGTTGCATCAGTGGCATTATTTCCAAGTCACATTGCTGCTTGAAAGAATTGTCTGTGCTTTGTGTGTTTTAATTTCTGCCATATGCTCTGCACCTCTCCCTCTAATTTAAAATGTGGTAGAACCTTTGTACGTTCACCTCCCAAGGGATTGTAACAAACTGATCAATGTAAGAAATTAAGGCACTCAGCAACACAATTTTAATTTTGAATTTTTATTTTTATATTTTCTAGTTTGAAAAAATCACATGTTCACCCTGGATTTCTGTTTTACAGGATTGCACCATGTGAAATGCTCTTGAGCTATTCTTGATCACAGCATGGAAGTTTGTTTTTGACTTTTGCTCACTATGAACGAGACAGATGTTTCTTTAAAAAAGGACACAATTTCCTCCAAATGACCATTTTCAAGAGTCTCTTAAATTTGGACTATCTTTGCTTGTTTTTGCTTTTGTTTTCTTTTTCTTTTCACATGGTTTTAAATATCTCATTAGAGTTTAGGGAGTTTTTTTGTAAAATTGCCTTAGGGGGGCCTCATCTTTGATTCATACAGAGGCATATACAAAAATGAACTATTTGTCTTTACTAAATAGAACAAATAAATTTTACCTCTGCTACTGCTGTATAATTGTCTTTCCCAAAGGATAAGTTGTCATTTGCTGGTATCCAGGGCCTAAATTATTTCAGCGGTATCATGACTATTAGGATAATGCTTTCATTAGTGAAATAGTACAACTAATGGACATAACTGGATATAAACTGACACACTTTAATCTTAATGTGATTTGTAGTCCTTATGTCTTGCGTGCATAAGAAAATAGGAATGTGGGAGGAGAAGATCAGAGAATATGTCAGTGCATGACCTTGAAAGGCCTAACATTTTGTTCAAAGTCACACATGCAAATTTCTTCTCTGAAAAAAGGATAACAACTGGCAACTGTTTGAAGAAGACGTAATTATTACAATCAGCAATTTGAAGTATGTACGTTATTATAGACTATCTAATCTTCAGACTCAATTTGCTTTACTTACTATAGGCTAAAGAAAAGTTACTCAACATTTTATTTATAAGATGTATAATGAGTTAATTAATGTATGGATTTTTACCACAAAAAGAGAACAGTTTTCCCAACATAATTAAGCATTTCACCATATGCCCTCCAAAATATAAGGGATGATAGGAATTGAAATGCTTGGGCTCATGTTTTTCAGTCTTCTAAATTGCCAGCAATATTAGTTTTAATTTTATAGTTTTTTATAACTTGTTTTTGCCTAGAAAGAAGCAACTAAACTGTAAATATAAATAAAATTATAAAACTGTACTGGAGTTTTGAGGAAGTGGGGAAGTAAAGTCAATCAAAACAATGAAATACATACTGCCTTCACACACCAACTTTGGGTTCTGTTAGAAAACACAGCATTCATTTCTCAAATAACAAACAAAAGGATATTTGGCGAGACTTGAATGTCAGGAACTTTAAGACAGGGATGTATTTAAGACTGAGAGCTTGAATGCTTGAAGTTCATGTTTTAAACCATAGTAACTTTTTAAAGTAACATTGAAAATTGTTTTGTTTCCATAGTTTAAAAAATGTATTTAAAAACTAAAATCAGGTTATTGTTTCATAGCCTAGAAATGAATTACTTAAACTGATAGAGAAATCAGAATTTCAAACTTAGTGGTAACAGATTATGTATTTTTGACCCCCATGGACATAAATAGGAAATCTATCAACAACTAGGAAGTCCAAATATTAAGCCACATTATTTGGTGTTTGGCTACCTCATTATTTTTAGATCCCAGATACTTGTATAAATACTGGGATAAAGTTTCCAGAAGATCCATTATTTGCTAAAAAAAAAAAAAAAGGTTCAATTTCAGAAACAACAATATACACAAAATTCTTCAGAAAGGACTAGTCCCTGGGGGGAAAATAGTTCCTATGGGGAAAGTGATGGCATGAATGTGTGCATTCGCTATGAATTTAGGTTACAAGATTTCAATACATAAATTTTTTGTCCACTATACATTAACTTAGCAATTGGTAAGTGAACTATATTTAAGATGAATTAACAAATGTTAGGGAAGTATCCAGTGGAATAGTTCAAGAGGAGTTTTGATACAAGAGATTGACCAGGAGCAATATATTTATAAATATAAGACAAAATTATAGCCATTTCAACAATTTTTTACTATTGCCTGGAACAATGTGTATTGCTAGTAGGTGATCAATATAGATCGGCTGGATGAATGAATGTGGTAAATATTATGAGAGTGTAAAAGTTCTTCACATGTTCAAAATGTAGGTGATAATGTATGTTGATTTGTGAGTTACATTTTTGGCTGTTGGTTAGTTCTGTATTCTGTGGTGCTGGAGATGAAATCCCATGAAACATAATAGGACTTTCTTTACCTTATTTGTTTGTTCATTCATCATTAAATATGTTAGTAAACTTCTCCAATATGACAGGAGCAGAGCAAAGAAATAAAAGACAAGGTCTGACATTAATGAGGTAACCATGCATTGAAGAAGAAAAATAATAAGCAATTGAAATGAATTATGATGAGTGCTAATCATATGAACATGTGTGTGTGTTGACAGACCACGTGTTAGGGTTAGGTATGTCTGATTTTGTTTCCTGATTTATGAGCAGAGTGAGGATGAACGGGAATTAGTCTGTTAAATTTATCCTTCGGAGTAAAATTGGTAGTGAACTTCAATTCTCTTACCCTCGCAAACCACATCTTTAACAAGACTATGATACATTTTATGTTGCATGCTTACAATTGTCTACAATGATGACATGTCACATTTTGTTTTCTGATTGGATGCACCATGACTGATACTGCATTTCATCATTGACAAACTCTTCAGTTGGAATTACCGTATTTTCACATTATCACATACCCATCCTAATGAGAAAAGTGAAACTTCTGTGCTAATTTATCCTGTGTATCTTAGTAAGTTGCATTATAAATGCACATTGGCTTTGGGCTTTTGCTTTGACGCATGGCAGGAAAGTGATGCAATTTTCAGGTTGCTTGGCATTTCATTCAGTGGTTTCCTTTATACCTGTCAGCACTACCTTAGAATATTATGTATTTTTAATAACTATCTCAATAGTATGTGGCAGACTCCAAGATTGTCCCCATAGACCTACTCAGCTTTTTATAATCCTCATCTCCCTGTTCAGTTATTTGAGATGTTTAAATAGTTCTTTAAATTTAGATAATGGGGTATATGTTTTCAGCTTCAAGACTAATCTAGGAGGCTGTCAGTATAGAGATGTATAACATGCCTCATAGAATTTGATCCTCTGCCATTTACTGTCTGCATCATTTTACGGCCATTGACATCTGCAGGCCTTAACCTTTCATCCTTTATAAACTTTTCATTTTCCCTAGCTGAGAGTTGGGGATAATTAGGATAATAAGGTTGTTATAAAGCTTACATGCATTAGTATGTATAAAATGCTTAGAATGACATTTAATAATATTCATTACTTATCCACATCTTCTAACATCTACCTACCATCTATGGAAATTAAGCAGCTGCTAATGAAAATAATAATGATGGCTAATATTCAGAGATAGATTTGCCATGAATACAAGAAAGCTTAATTTTCAGAATCCTTTACTTGTATAGGTATGTTAAGAATTACTTATTTTCAGTAAAATTTTCAACAGTAGTATAATAAGTGCAATTAGCTGAGACTATGGCTTCCCTGTATGGCTTTCTTTTTCATTATACATCTTCTAGTATAATGCCTGAGAGTTAGCGATAGGCATTATTGGGATCCAGTTAAGGTGAAGGCAAGGCAATATGGAGTTTGGATTCCTGAGCATGTAGTTAACTGGTTCAAGGAATCTTTAGTGTGCAACTAAATAATTGCAAGCTATCCCAGTTATGAACCACTTTCAGGAATATTTTCACTCACTGTGCAAACCCACTGGGCCATTCTGACAGGGCTAGAAATTGTATTAAAATGTGCTTTTGTGTTATAACTCTCCAACCAAAATGTGTGCATCGTAGAGAAAACAAAGTTTGAAAAGTATCAGTCCAGAAGCTCATCTGTGGAAAATCTTGGATTGTAGAACATATAAAATTGTATGGGGAATTTTCGTGTTTTATCAATACCTTTTTAAACTATTGATATTAACAAAACTTATTTTACTAATTTATCATGCTCTTTTTTTTATTAAGTCATTTGTATATAGATCATGAATACATTCATGACATTATGGGATTCAATGTACTCAAGTTTGATATGAGGACAATTAATGACAATTATTGACACGGTGGAGGTGAAGGAAGGGGAGAGCAGAGAGAGAAAGAA
>CAUYON010022556.1:0-27744 GCA_963573935.1 Arctocebus calabarensis | reverse complement strand
ATTTATACCCGACAAAATTACAAATGTGTCTCCAATTGCACAAAATAGGCCACTGAAGATGAAATACAAAGGCTTCTCAGAGGCCCACAGCCTGGTACCCACCGAGTTTGCGAAGATGAGTACTCTGGAGGGAGGCCAAGTGCAGGTTTTAGAGTCATGACTGATGAGATTAGAGGCTCTCTCTTTTTTATTTATTTATTTTTTTTTTGAGACAGAGCCTTAAGCTGTCACCCTGGATAGAGTGCTGTGGCATCACAGCTCACAGCAATCTCTAATTCCTGGGCTCAAGTGAGTCTCTTGCCTCTGCCTCCCAAGTAGCTGGGACTACAGGCACCCACCACAATGTCCGGCCATTTTTTTTTTTTCGTTGCAGTCACCATTGTTGTTTGGTGGGCTCAGGATGGATTTGAACCCAACAGCTGAGGTGTACGTGGCTGGTGCCTTAGCCCGTTGAGCCACAGGCGCTGAGCCCATTTTTTTTTTTTTTTTGAGACAGAGCCTCAAGCTGTCACCCTAGGTAAAGTGCTGTGGCATTACAGCTCACAGCAACCTCTAACTCTTTGGGCTCAAGTGATTCTCTCCTGCCTCCGCCTCCCAAGTAGCTGGGACTACAGGCACCCGCCACAATGCCTGGCCATTTTTTCATTGCAGCCATCATTGTTGATTGGTGGGCCCGGGCTGGATTTGAACCCACCAGCTCAGGCATACGTGGCTGGCCGTTGAGCCATAGGCGCCAAGTCAGAGGCTCTCTTTTGTAAAACAGTGGTAGGTGCACCTTGCGAGGATGTTGTAGGGCTCATGGGTGAAGTTTCTGGTACATACTCGGTTCAACAGTGACATCATCAGCACAGAGTCTGGCATACGGCAGGATTGAATTCATAGACGCAGACATATGAACAGCACAGTGCAAGCCAGGAGGCCATACGCAGGCCACCACTCATGCTCAGAGCTGCCTCTCTTCTGTTCAGTCACTGAATCAGCACCTCTGGATGGTTTTGAAGCCACAGACTGGCTGGCATGGCGGCCGACACCTACAATTCCAGCACTTTGAAAGGAGGCTGAGACTGGAGGATCACTTAAGCCCAGGAGTTTGAGACCAGCCTGAACTGGTCTCTACAGAAAAAAAGAAAGGCTCGGCATCCATAGCGCAGCGGTTACAGCACCAGCCACATACACCCAGTCAGGTGGGTTCAAACCCGGCCAGGGCAAGCTAAACAACAATGACAACTGCAGTAAAAAATAGCCGGGCATTGTGGCAGGTGCCTATAGTCCCAGCTACCTAGGAGGCTGAGGCAAGAGAATCACTTAAGCCCAAGAGCTTGAGGTTGCTGCGACCTGAGACGCTGTAGCATTCTACTGAGGGCAACATAGTAAGACTCTGTCTCAACGAAAAAAAAAAAAAAACACAGAAAGAAAGAAAGGGCTCGGCGCCTGTGGCTCAATGGGCCAAGGCGCCAGCCACGTACACCTGAGCTGGCGGGTTCGAATCCAGCCCGGGCCCGCCAAACAACAATGATGGCTGCAACCAAAAAAAATGGCCAGGTGTTGTGGTGGGCACCTGTAGTCCCAGCTACTTGGGAGGCGGAGGCAGGAGACTCGCTTGAGCCCAGGAATTGGAGGTGCTGTGAGCTGTGATGCCACAGCACTCTATCCAGGGTGACAGCTGGAGGCTCTGTCTCAAAGAAAGAAAAAAAAGAAAGAAAGAAAGAAAGAAAAATTAGTTTGGTACTGTTAAGGTAAAAGAAAAGCGAGTGGCACCTGTGGCTCAAAGGCGTAGGGCATAAGCCCCATATGCCGGAGGTGGTGGGTTCAAACCCAGCCCTGGCCAAAAACTGCAAAAAAAAAAAAAGTCATAGCCTCAGACAACTCAGCACTCAGAAACCCCATATTGGGACACTGAGGCAGTCGCCGTCCAGCTCTTTAATAAAGGACTCTTCTTTAATTCAGCTTGTATGGTGGTGTGGTCTTTGAGAGACTCCTGGGCATAACAGTACAGTGTTACACACCTGTAATCCCAACTGGGGAGCCTGAGGCTGGAGGATCACTGGAGCCCCGGACTTTGAGGCTGCAGTGAGCTATGATCGCACACCACTACACTCCAGCCCGGGCAACAGAACAAGACTCTGTCTCAAAGAAAAGCAAAACCAAAAACAAAACATGAAACAGCTACATCTCCTGGGAACAACTACGGGATTTTTGGAATTTAAAAGAATGGGGTGGGGCCTACACCCCTGGACATTTATCAAGATGCTTAGTGAGTCTAATGTGCAGCAGGGTTAGGAACCGCTGACCCAAGTCTTGGAGGAGGGCTCTGACACGCACCCCCTTGTGTCCTCTGTTCTCCAGAGTCTCCTAGCCGTTAGTGGGGATCAGCATCCCCTGGAGGGCTTGTTGAACAGACTGCTGGGCTCTACTCCAGAGTTTCTGACTTGGCAGACAGGATGGGACCTGAGAATCCACATGTCTAACAAGTTCCCCAGGGACACTGATGCTCCTGTCTAGGGAAGACCTGAGAACCCCCGTGCCTCATCCGTGCCTCTCAACCTAGTATATGTAAACTCCAGGGGTATTTTTAAATACTCAGGCAAGACCCCAGAAAATCGGATTTCAATAGTCTTGGGGAAGATCTGAGCTCTTCATAATGCTAATGCATCTGGATTAGGAATTTCTAGTCTCCTTAAATGAACTCTCTGCTCTAACTCCGCAGTGTTCCCTGGGACCAGCAACACCTCACCTCCGACCTTCAGACCCAAAATCTGCATTTTAACAAGCTCCTCTGATGATCCTACACTCCAGGAGTCTGAGCACGGCCTAGGTTTCAGCTCCAATGAAACCTCGGAGAGGGCCTTTTCCAGCACCTTTAGTGGCTGTAACTCCATTGCTCGGAGAGAAACACAGCCTCTCGGCAGGCCAACAGGTAACAAGCATTGTGCAGAGGATGGAAGGAAGAAAGTCTGTTGACATCAATTGGCTGCCCTGTCATAAACGTAGATGCCAAATGTAAACACGGCAGTAAGTGGACATCCATTCCAGCAGTGAATTGTCAGATCCCGGGAGAAAAGGCCCCCAGACCAGAGAGAGTTGACTTTAGGCTTAGCCTCACCCACCAGTGCTCACTGCTGCGTATGGATTATACGGTTTGCATTCCAAAATGAGGGCTCAGTCATTTCCCTGTCCATGGACTGTACAGTAGCGGAGCTAAAGGATCCTCGCTGTCTAGCACGACTGAGATTCTGGGCTCAGAGCACTAAAGCCAAACAGGGTCATTTTAGCGAAAAGTTAAGATTGATAGTATCAAGTATTGCCAAGGGTATAGGAAATGAGCCCCTCATGTCCTATTGACCGAAGTGCCAACAGAATTTTTAGAAGGCAATTTGTAAAAATCCCTCAAAATTTTAAACATGCGGCTCAGCGCCTGTGGCTCAACGGGCTAAAGCGCCAGCCACGTACACCTGAGTTGGCGGGTTCGAATCCAGCCCGGGCCCGCCAAACAATGACAGCTGCAACCAAAAAATGGCCGGGCGTTGTGGCGGGCGCCTGTAGTCCCAGCTACTTGGGAGGCAGAGACAAAAGACTCGCTTGAGCCTAGGAATTGGAGGATGCTGTGAGCTGTGATGCCATAGCACTCTATCCAGGGTTGACAGCTTGATGCTCTGTCTCAAAAAAAAAAAAAAAATTAAGCATGCCTATGCTATGAGCTGCACTCCCACAACTATCAACGTAGCCTACAGAAATATCAGAAGATGTGCACACAGTTATAGACACAAGGATGTACTTTTCAGTATTGTTTCTAATTTCAAAAAATAGAAGCTACAGGCTTGGCACCTGTGGCTCAACGGGCTAAGGCACCAGCCACGTACACCTGAGCTGGCGGGTTCGAATCCAGCCTGGGCCGCCAAACAACAATGACAGCTGCAACCAAAAACTGGCCAGGCGTTGTGACAGGCGCCTGTAGTCCCAGCTACTTGGGAGGCAGAGGCAGGAGACTCGCTTAGCCCAGGAATTGGAGGTTGCTGTGAGCTGTGATGCCACAGCTCTCTCTACAGGGTGACAGCTTGAGGCTCTGTCTCAAAAAATATATATATAGAAGCTACAAATCTATGAAGAAAAGAGCAACTAAATCCTGTAGTACAGTGATTGCCTCCATATCTACTTAGATTGAGAACTATATGTGTGCATGTGTGTATGACTCCACTTCTGTTTTTATAAAGCCTCCTTTATGTATATGTCCATAATGTATGAATGAGCATGAAAAAAATCTGCAAATATATTCACCAACCGGTAAACAATGATGCTTTTAGGAAGTGATACTAGATTGGAGAAAGTGAGTTTCACTCCTCTACAATTTTTAAATTTGTTATAACAAGCATGTTAAAAAAAAAAGCATGTTATTTTTTACTATTTAAAAAATATTTCAAAGAGGAAAAAAAGGAATTTTTTTCTTTTTTTTACAGCAGAGGGTAAACGTGATTTCTTAAGAACTGTTTCTCTCTGGATGTGTTTCCTTACATTGGCCATTTAATTATGTGTTTCATTAGACATAATACAATATGCTGGAATTAATCCGGTTTGGGCTTTCTTAGCTGAAACGTAATCCAGTCTGGACCCCTAGAGATTAAATCTAGGCAATACTGATGGGCTTTGGCGTATCCCAGAGAGTTCTTAATTTATTTAATTTTATTTTATTTTAATAGATTTAGAGGATACAAATGTTTTTTCTTGCATGGATGAATTATATAATGTTGAAATCAGAGCTTCCTCCATGGATCCTCCTCCTCCTTCCCCTTGTTTCTTAGTTTCCAATGTCCATTACGACACTTTACGACCATATACACCCATCATTTAGCTCCCATTTATAAGTGAAAAAATGTGGTATTTTCTTGCAATTCCTGAAATATTTAACTTGGGCAATGGTATTCAGTTTGATCCAAGTTGCTGCAAATGAACTGTATGTCATTCCTTTTTTGTGGCTGAATAATATTTCACATATATATCTGTATATACACACCTCCTTTCCTCTTCCTCTTTCCTTTCCTTTCCTTTCCTTTCCCCTTTCCTTCCTTTTCCTTTTCCTTTTCCCTTTCTGACAGAGTCTCTCTTTATTGCCCTCGGTAGAGTGCCATGGCGTTACAGCTCACAGCAACCTTCAACTCCTGAGCTTAGGCGATTCTCTTGCCTCAGCCTCCAGAGTAGCTGAGACTACAGGCACCTGCCACAACGCCCTGCTATTTTTTGTCACATTTTGGCTGGAGCCAGGTTTGAACCCGCCACCCTCAGTATATGGGGCCGGCTCCCTACTCACTGAGCCACAGGCACCTTCCCACACCACATTTTCTTTATCTGCTCACCCATTCATTATGAAACTCAGTGGGATTCCATATCTTTGCAATTGTGAATTGTGCTGCAATAAACACTCAGGTGTAGGTGTCCTTTCTATAATGGTTTCTTTTCCTTTGGGTAGATACCCAGTAGTGGAATTGCTGAATCAAAAAGTAGGTCTAGGCTCGGCGCCTGTGGCTCAACGGGCTAAGGCACCAGCCACACCTGAGCTGGCGGGTTCGAATCCAGCCCGGGCCCGCCAAACAACAATGACGGCTGCAACCAAAAAATGGCCGGGCGTTGTGGCGGGCGCCTGTAGTCCCAGCTACTCAGGAGGCAGAGGCAGGAGACTCGCTTGAGCCCAGGAATTGGAGGTTGCTGTGAGCTGTGATGCCACAGCACTCTATCCAGGGTGATAGCTTGAGGTTCTGTCTCAAAAAAAAAGTAGGTCTACTTTTTCTTCTTTGACGATCTCCATATTATTTTCCATAGACATTGTGCTAATTTATGTTCCCACCACATCAGTACCAACATCATTGTTTACAATTTTTTAATAATGGCCATTCTGACAGGGGTAAGGTGGTTTTAATTTGCATTTCACTGATGATTAGAGATGTTGAGCATTTTTTCATATATTTGTTGGCCATTTGTATATTTCTTAATTTTAATTTAGCATCAGGTTCTGGAAACTTATTTGTGTCTTTTAGTCTTTGCCCTTTTATGTTGCATGTGGTTAACCAAAATCCCAATTTCCTCTTAATAAATTGCTGGTAAACCAGGTCACCCCATTTCTGTACCTAATCAATTATTATCTTAAATGTAAAGACAGATGGTTACACTTAGTTTTGTTAAATTTCATCTTGTAGGTTAGTCTGTTAACATAATTTGGGGTCTTCACTTCTACTGTACTAGATACCCCCTAAAGTTTTACATTAATCTAAAAATTTAATCACTGTGGAGATCATAAAATTTATAGACACAAAGAAGTTTTTCAGACAGTATCCCTTTTAGTTGAAAACAACCAAAATGTACTTAAGCTTATTCCAAAAGGGAAGTTTATCATATGGGGTCTGAGGCATCTCACTGACCCCAAGGCAGGAATGACCTGGGCCTGAGAGTAGCAGGGTGGGACACAGCCAGCACTCTCTCCCTCCCGGGTCTGTGCCTCTGCTGCTCAGTCTCAATACCCCACAACCTCCCCGACTCTCCCCAGACTCCCCTCACCCCTAGGCCCCATCCCTCCCACTGGCCACACTTGAATGCATACACAGCCACAGACTCACAAAATCTGGGCCTTGGAGAAAGCACTGGCTTCCTCCCCCAGCTAAAACTCTTTATCTTAGATATCCATCCAGGCCCCGGGCCTCTTCTAGACCACTTGTCAGTTCCATTGATTTCTACCGGCTTCCTTTCAAATTTGCCCTGTTGGCCCTGAGAACCACTCCAGATATTCAGAGTACACACCTCGCCTCTAACCCAGGACCAAAGGCCAATTTCACTTTCCAGGAGGTAGCAGTTTGGGTTAGGTGTCCAACTTGGTGGCCAATGGGTCAAGTTCATGTAGAGCAAGCTTGGCTTCCCAGAGCCATCCTCTGAATAGGAGGTGCAGTTCTCAGAGAAAGAGGCATAATATTAACAACTCCTTTTTTTTTTGAGACAGAGTCTCACTATGTCACCCTTGGTAGAGTGCCAAGGTATCACAGCTCACAACAAACTCATGGGCTTAAGTGATCTTTCTTGCCTCAGCTTCCCAAGTAGCTAGGACTACAGGCACCTGCCACAAGGCCCGGCTATTTTTGTTGTTGGTGTTGGTGTTGCTATCATTGTTATTTAGCAGGCCTGGACCAGGATTGAACCCACCAGCTCCAATGCATGTGGCCAGTGCCCTAACCACTGAGTCACAGGCACCAAGCCTATTGACAACTACTTAATAAATTAATACCCTCAAATTGTCCTCTATAGAAACATCAGTAGACACCAATTTCAAGCATAAGATATTATCCATCAGGTCTACCCAAATTCAAAGTAAGGGGAAGGTTTTATTTTATTTTATTATTTTATTTTTGAGACAGAGTCTCACTTTGTCACCCCTGGTAAAGTGCTGTGGCGTCATAGCTCACAGCAACCTCCAACTCTTGGGCTCAAGTGATTCTCTTGCCTGAGCCTCTCAAATACTTGGGACTACAGCACTACAGGAACCTACCACAACACCCAGCTATTTTTAAAGCTGGGTCTCGCTCTAGCTCAGGCTGGTCTCCAACGCCTGAGCTCAAGCAATGCACCTGTCTCCACCTCCCAAAGTGTGAGCCATCACACCCAGATCCAAGGGGAAGGTTTTGAAATGTGAAAGTTGTGAGAATCAAAATGGAGTCCGTTCGATCAGCCCTGATAAAGCTGGGAGCTCATGAGGGTGGGGGAGCTCTATCAGGCACAATGTGCCTGATAACAGGAACTATCACACGGAAATTTTCCAAACCACAGCTTGCTACATGCGTCACACAAGGACAGTTATCGGCTTGTATCAGAACACTAACCCGGGTGGGATCACACCTATGGTGCATAATTGGGGACAAGTCCGATCTACTAGTATAGAGTATAAATGTCTTAACACAAAAATGAAGTAAATGAGATGAGGTATATATTAACTAGTGTGATGTAAGTGTTTCTAATTCTATATGAAATCAGCACATTGTCCCCCATAAACGCATTAATGTATACATGATCTATGTGTTTATGATTTAATAAAAATATAAATAAATAAATAAATAAGAAAACAAAAAGAACACTAGTCTGCCACACTGTCTCCACTAACAAACTGACATCGACTCCTGCCATAAGCCCTGTAAGCTCTGTTCTCTTTCGCTTAGTTTCTAAACAACCTGGGTGTATCTTCCTTTTGCCTTTAAGCTTACCTTACCGCAGTGTCCTTGGGTGTGCCTGTGATTTGTCATAGCACCAGCGGCCTGCATTGTAATGCCCTGCTATTCCCAATTAAACTCGGTATTTCTAGAAAGCCTCTCTCTGTCTGTTATTCAAGCTGCCCGGAGGTAAAAGAGTACAATTCAATGGCGCCTTTGACTTTGGAGTCAAACTAGGGGTTAAATCCTAATCCTGCCTCAAACGAGCTATTTTGCTCTCAGTAAAATTACTTCATCAATTTATGCCTCAGTTTCCTCACCTATAAGATAGCAAATATAATAGCTAGTCTCACTGAGTGATTATAGATAATAAATGAAATTACATATCAGGCTACCAAGCTCATGGCGAGCATTTAATACATGATGACTATCATTATTAGTATTACTACATCATTCTCAGTACTATTATAAAGAAGTAAAGCTGTCATGGTGGAATAAAAGGCAGTTGGTTTGGCATGATACATATATGTTCCAACCATAACTTTATTTGTGTGTATATATATAGAGAGAGAGAATACATAGGTGAAAAACAGGGTATACATAAGGGTATGCACACGTAAGATACAAAAGACAGTATATAACTTATATAACTATATATATATCAGATAAGAGGGCTTATGAAATAATAAATATATAGGATAAATATACTAGGAAGTATAGCATCATAAAAATATAGCCTTTTTATAGTTGGACTTCTTGTGCGGGGGGCGGTGCCTGTTGCCACGTCTGGGTAAGCACCTGACTCAGTGTCAGTGTCAGTTTAGCTGTGCAAGGAGACGCTAAACGCACGACTCCCGGGAAATGTCAGCCTTGTCATGTGGTGGCATGAGGGGAAAACACTCTGGAGACACAGTCCTTTTGTTTAAAATAGACACTTTGAAGGAAGCCAAGTTAACACATGACAAATTACCGAATATCCCGTTCTCCTGGGGGAAAGGAAAAAAAAAAAAAAGAAGAAGCCCCTTCATTTCTGAAATGACAAGGGGAATTGCTGGTACCAAAAATCCACATTTCTTTTTTGGATAGAATTCTCCAGCCAAGCTTGGCGCTAACGCAGGAGGCGATTTCACTTCATCGTCACCTCACAAAAGACTTCCAAATTCACTGCGGCAGACACCGCAAAATAAAAATGTTAAATACATCCTAGCTGGGAGGAGATTGAAGCCTTCACGCTCAATCAAAGATTTGCAATAATAGGATTCACCAAAAAAAAAAAAAAAAAAAAAAGGACAGATGGGATTAGAAAATGTTGCAGGGAAGACTATGGAATGAGATGAGCTCACAGCACCACCCTGTCTTTTGTGGACCTGCACAGTGATCCCCGAGCCAGACTGGATTAGGAAACCTCGCGGCTAGGAGTCCGGAGAGAGGCCTCCGGTTCCCAGGCACTTCAGGGAGGGGAGGCTGAGACGATGCATCAGATCTACAGCTGCAGTGACGAAAACATAGAAGTTTTCACCACCGTGATTCCTTCCAAGGGTGAGTAAAATTGCCCTTGACTGTCTCCTTAATGCGGTTTCTCACGCAGGAGGGCGAGAACCATCACGTGCTGTCTTACTACGCTTAATCCTCAGGACTCTGAGGTCTCACGGGTTCCCTGTTTTAATTTTTTTTTTTTTCTGTCTGGGAAGGAGGAAAAAGGACAAACATCAATCACCGTGAAACAATCTATCAAGGGGAAAATGAGGGCAGTTAAATACTCCCTGTTTCACTTAATTCAATATTGACAATCCAAGCTGCCAAAGGAAAGTGACAGCAAGCCATTGTTAGGGAAACAGATGAAAACAACATCCCAGGGCAGCGAGACAGAGTCCTTCATTTTCTCCAGTCAGCAAGTGGGTTCTGAAATGACAACAGCTGGCTCAAAAGTATGATTTCTCACTGTGCCATGAAACAGGAGAAGCAATCTCCCGGCGGTGGCCTAAAGTCCAATGAAGCAGTCAGATTAGTGCCCTGACCCCTGGGTGGCCTCTCCATAGAAGCCCAACGCCATCCTGCCAAACTTAGCCTGGAGCTAAGAATTTTCTTTATCTCCTGAACGTGTGACAAGAGGATCTCAACTTTATCATCTCTCATAGTCCTCAGAGAAAGGCAGTCAGTCCCAGGGAGAGGCTTTGTGCGAGGGTTCAGCTGACTCCCAGTGTGTGGACACTGGGCAGTTCTCTTGCCCCTGCCAAAGGGCGGCCGCCTCTGCCCGTGCCTCTGCGCTCTGCCTGCGCTCCTGTGACTCAGACTTAGCCCCTGGTTTCATTGTCGGAGTTGAATGACGTGAGCTGGATGTTTGCTGGTGTTGTGACTCCACATTCAAACAATTCTTTTCTTCCTCCATGTCAGCCACTGACAGGGCCATTGCTCAGGGAGTGAGGGAGAGACTCAGCATGGCCACAAAGGACAGCAGCAGAAACAAATTCAGTCAGACATTTCTGTCTCAGACGGAGAGAGACACAGAGAGAGGGAGAGAGAGACAGGGAAAAGAGCGAGAAGTCTGCCCACGTACAGGAGTTGGGATTCGGAGACTCTCAGAGTCACAGCTGACCCTCTGACCCAACAGTTCTGCTTTTAGGTCGATGGCCCAGGGGGACTCTTACATGTGGACACACACTCTGACACTGATTACACACACTGACACGGACTACACACACCGACACAGACTACACACACTGACACTGATCTCACACACACTGATACTGATCACACACTGACACTGAATACACACACTGACAGAGACTGCACACACTGATACTGATTACACACACTGACATTGACTGCCCACTATACACGGAGATATTGAACACACAGTGACACTGACTACATGCAGAGACACTGACTACATGCAATGACACTGATTACACCCAGGGACACTGACTACACATGGTGAAACCGACTACACGGAGACACTGACTACACACAGTGACACTGACCACACACAGACACTGACTACGCACAGATACTGACTACATGCAGTGACACTGACTACACACAGAGACACTGACTACACATAGTCACTGACTACACGCAGAGACACTGACTACACACAGACACTGACTACACACAGACACCGACTACACACAAACACTGACTATACATAGTGACACTGACTATACACAAACACTGACTATACATAGTGACACTGACTACATGCAGTGACACTGATGACACACAGACACTGACTACATGCAGTGAAACTGACTACACACAGACACTGACCACACACAGACACTGACTACACACAGTGACACTGACTATATATAGACACTGACTATACACAGTTACTGACTACACACAGACACTGATACACACAATGACACTGACCACACACAGACACTGACTATGCACAGATACTGACTACACTCAGTGACACTGACTACACACAGAGACACTGACCACACACAGTGACTGACTACACGCAGAGACACTGACTACACACAGACACTGACCACACACAGACACTGACTACACGCAGACACTGACTACACACAGAGACACTGACTACACACAAACACTGACTACACATAGTGACACTGACTACACACAGACACTGACTACATGCAGTGACACTGACTACACACAATGACACTGACTACACACAGACACTGACTACACACAAACACTGACCACACACAGACACTGACCACACACAATGACACTGATTACACATAAACACTGACTACACATAGTGACACTGACCACATGCAGACACTGACCACACGCAGACACTGACTACACGCATACACTGACCACACACAGACACTGACTACACACAGACACTGACTACACGCAGACACTGACTACACGCAGTTACACTGACTACACACAGAGACACTGACTACTCGTAGTGACACTGACTACACACAGAAGACACTGACTATACATAGTGACACTGACTACTCAGAGACACTGACTACACACAGTAACACCGACTACACATAGACACTGACTACATGCAGACACTGACTACACACAGACACTGACTACACGCAGAAACACTGGCTACACACAGACACTGACTACACACAGTAACACCAACTACACATAGACGCTGACTACACGCAAAGACACCAACTACACATAGACACTGACTACACGCATACACTGACCACACACAGACACTGACTACACGCAGAGACACTGACTACACACAGACACTGACTACACACAGTGACACCGACTACACATAGACATTGACCACACACAGACACTGACTATACACAGTGACACTGACTATACACAGACACTGACTACACTCAGAGACATTGACTACACACAGACACTGACCACACAGAGACACTGACTACACCCAGACACTGACTACACGCAGTGACACTGACTACACATAGTGACACTTACTAGACACAGACAATGACTACATGCAGACACTGACCACACACAGTGACACTGACTACACGCAGAGACACTGACTACACATGGACACTGACTACACACAGAGACACTGACTATACATAGTGACACTGACTACACACAGACACATAGTGACACTAACTACACACAAGGACACTGACTACACGCAGAGACACTGACTACACATAGTGACAATGACTATACGCAGACATTGAGTACACACAGTGACACTGACTATACACAAAGACACCGACTACACACAGACACTGACTACACACAGAGACACTGACTACACATAGTGACACTGACTACACACAGACACTGACTACACGCAGAGACCCTGACTACACACAGACACTGACTATACACAGTGACACTGAGAACATGCAGACACTGACTACACGCAGACACTGACCACACACAGACACTGACTACACTCAGACACTTGCTACACACAGTGACACTGACTACACGCAGAGACACTGACTACACACAGACACTGAATACACACAGTGACAATGACTACATGCAGACATTGAGTACACATAGTGACATTGACTACATGCAGAGACACTGACTACACATGGACACTGACTACACACAGAGACACTGACTATACATAGTGACACTGACTACACACAGACACATAGTGACACTAACTACACACAAGGACACTGACTACACACAGAGACACTGACTACACATAGTGACACTGACTACACACAGACACTGACTACACTCAGTGACACTGACTACACACCGACACTGACTATATACAGTAACACCGACTACACATAGACACTGACTACATGCAGAGACACCGACAAACACAGACACTGACTACACACTGAGACACTGACTACACACAGACACTGACTACACGTAGACACTGACTACACACAGTGACACTGAGTACACGCAGACACTGACTACACACAGACACTGACCACACACAGACACTGACTACACACAGTGACACTGATTACATGCAGAGACACTGACTACACATAGTGACACCAACTACACACGGACACTAACTATATATAGACACTGATTATACACAGACACTGACTACATGCAGAGACACTGACTACACGCAGTGACACTGACTGCACACAGAGACACTGACTACACACAGACACTGACTACACACAGTGACACCGACTACACATGGACACTACACACAGAGACACTGACTACATGCAGTGACACTGACTACACACAGAGACGCTGACTACATAGAGACACTGACTACCCACAGTTACACTGACCACCCACTATACCCGGAGACACTGACAACACACAGTGACATTGTCTACACACAGTGACACTGACTCCAAGAGTGCAAAACTGAAAATAACCTGAATATTCATGAAATGGATAAAATGTGTGCCATCATACTATAGAATACTATACAACATCAGTAAGAATAAACTGGATCTTTGTTTATGAACATAGATCTCAAAGCACAATGTTAAAGAAAAGGATGTTGTTGAGTGCAAACCAAGCAGCCTAAAAAAATATATATGTATGACAGCATTTCTATAAATTTAGAAAAACAAAAGAATAATGAATATTGTCTATGGATACGTATCTAGAAAAAGGTATGCAAATATAGATGTGGATAAAATTACCTATCTCAGTGTCCTTGGGAAAACAGGGAAGGTAAATTAAAAACGTAGAAAGATGATCAGAATATCACCTCTAATATTTTATTTATTATATATGAGAAGAAAACATTTGGAAGCAAATATGAAAATGTTAAATATACCTATTTTCTATAATTTATTTTTACTGAAAATTTTTTATTTTATTTATTTAGGTTTTTTTTTTTTGCAGTTTTTTTTTTGTCTGGGGCTGGGTTTGAACCGGCCACCTCCAGCATATGGGGCCAGCCCCCTATTCCTTTGAGCCACAGGTGCTGCCCTGAAAATTTTTTAAGGGGAGAAAAAGTCAAAGATGAAATGGTTAAGAGACTGCTGCCACTTTTGCTGTGTGATGTTGGGCAAGCTACTAAGCCTCCCTGGGCCTGCGTGTCCACCCTGTAAAAGAGAGAAACAGAACTTACCTCCCAGTATTGTCATGGAGAATAAATGAGTTAATAGATAAAGCATCTAGAACTATAGCTGGCATGTTTTAAACACCATTAAACACTTCACTGACAAAGTGATTCCTATTTTTTGTCTCTAGCAATGAATATGTTCAAAGATAAATATTTAATCCTCCATCTCTTTCTTGCCATTTTTATTCATGGCCGCCTCCAGGTATCAAACACTTGTTGGTGTTCATGGACATTTTCCTGCTCAGGAAGTTGTTTTCTAGAAAAGGAGTATTTACAAGTTTACAGTAGATCATACATGGATGAAGTCTGCCTCTCCCACGTCTTACTCTGCCCATCTGGCCTTCTCCAGAGCCTTCAAGCAGAAAGTGAGAGAACACAGTGCTGGCAGGTCTTGAGTCACTCAGGAGAGAGATTGGTCACTCATTACACCCCCACATTCCCTAACTGCAGAAATACAATTGGCTTGATTTTTTCTAACAAAGTTTGAGTTCTCCCTTTTCCCCCAGACTATGGGAACCCTATGCTTACAGAGTGCAAAAACCAAACCTTTCTGAGCCCAAGTGCAGCAGCGTGGGCAGTGTAGTCTAGTGGTTAACAGTGCAGCCCCCGTACCCCTCAGTATCCCCAGCTAGACAGTGGAGCTAATGACGGGTAACCAACCCACTCACAGAGGTGCTATGGCAGTGAAAGGGGCGAGACAAAGGAGCCATCACCAGTTTCACACATTGTCATTTTAGCAGCAATGCGGAAAATACATGTGTGGCTGTCCCCATGTTTAACAAAATCCACCCCTTTTCCCAACTTAGTCACATTTCTCATGCTTAATGGATTTAAGATTAAAAAAAAAAATAGCTCAGTGTGGGCTACCATTATGTTTTTTGTTGTTTGTAGTACATCCGTCTTTTCAACATATGAATATCTACTTTGTTTTAATTGAGCCTCACAGAAATATGGCAGCAGCAAATATTATGGTATTTCTTAAGTATTTTAAAGGACCGAGACAAAATCTGTAACTGAAAATGTGTGTATTTTTATTTTCCAAAAAGAGAACCCTTTAAGGGAAAGGTTTTATAGGCATTATTCACGGTAAATATAAAAGATAAAAGCTGTGGTTTTACTAAGAAATTGTACCAGAAGTTATTTCCTGAGTCATACAGGAGTGGATTCAAGTCCAGAGGAACAGTGCCATAGCATTCAAAATAATTCTTTTGGGAATGAGTGACAAGGGGGAGGGGTGGCAAGAAGATTTGGGAACTAGCAGGAGGAAATGGGGTAAAGGTCTAGAAAAAGAAATCCTGACAGAATGGGGAAAGATCTAGAAAAAGAAATGCTAGCAGAATGCTCCGCTCTGCAGACATCGTCACCTGCTCCTCCCACCTGCCTTCATCCTGCAGAGGAGGAAAATCACAACAGCCACCTCTAACTGCTGGGAATTTAGTCTTTGCCAGGTGCTGGGCCAAGGGTTTTATAAAGATTAGTTCATTTAATCCTTGCCTCAGCCTTCTGAGCTAGGTGCTGTGAATAGCCCAGTCTCACAAATCAGGAAAGTGAGGCTTCAAGAGGGTGAGTGATTTCCCCGAATCACTCAACTGGCAGCCACTCAAGTTTAGATTCACACCCAAGTGAAGGAGGGGAGTCAGGAGCCCCGGCTATTGACCAGTGCTTCCCACTCCAGGCTCCATGGGCTCTGCGGACGATAACAAGGACAGCACTCGTCTGTCACTCATCTGACATGTGCTAAGAAGTCACTTCAGTTCTTCTTGGTGAGATTTCAGATCCAAGTAGGTCATTTTAACAGCATTGTGGAAAAGAGATGCCTGGATGTCCCAAATTTTAACAAAGCCCACATCTTTTCCCAACCAAGTAACATTTTTCATGGTTAATGGATTTAAGCTTTTTTTTTAGGTGTGGAAAACATACATAAAATTTACCACTGTGACCATTTTGAGTGTTACAAGCAAGTAGCATTAGGTACATCCACATTATTGGGGTTTTTTTGGTTTTTCTTTTGTTTTGAGACAGAGTCTGTAGGGTGCTGTGCTGTCACAGCTCACAGCAACCTCCAACTCTTGGGCTTAAGCGATTCTCTGGCCTCAGCCTCCCAAGTATCTGGGACTACGGGTGCCTGCTACAACTTCCGGTTTATTTTTGTTGCGGTTGTCATTGTTGTTTTAGCTGGCCTGGGCCAAGTTCGAACCCACCTGCCTTGGTGTATGTGGCTGGCACCATAACCACTGGTAACCACAGGTACCGAGCTTATCCATATTATTGTTGAACCATAACCACCATCCATCTCCAGAAGGTTAATGCCCTACACTGAAACTGTCTCCCCTTTAGACACTAACTCCCCATTGTCCTGTCACCCCAGCCCCTGGTGGCCCCCATGCTATCTCTGTCTCTGCGAATTTGAGATTATAGAATATGTGGCCTCTTGTGTCTGGCTTATTTCATTTGGTACATTGTTTTTAAGATTCTTCCTTTTTGGGTGGCGCCCATGGCTCATCGAGGAGGGCGCTGGTCCCATATACCGAAGGTGGCGGGTTCAAACCTGGCCTCAGCCAAACTGCAAAATAGAAAAATAGCCGGGCGTTGTGGTGGGCGCGCTACTCGGGAGGCTGAGGCAAGAGAATCGCCTAAGCCCAGGAGTTGGAGGTTGCTGTGAGCTGTGTGATGCCAAACAGCACTCTACAAAGGGCGGTAAAGTAAGACTCTTTCTCTACAAAAAAAAAAAAAAAAAAGATTCTTCCTTTTCAAGGCTAAGTAATATTCCATTGTACGTAGATAACACCTTTGTTTATCCATCCATCTGTTGGCGGACACTTGAGCTACTGTGAATAATGCTGGGGGGATCCTTGATATATTCAAGCTGTGTAAGGGAACCTGCGTTTTCCTCCCTCTTCCCACCCACCTCCCCGCCCCCACCCTGCCCCAGGTCCAAACCTTCACAGTGTCGTTGCTGTAGCTGCGTCAGCCTCACTGGTGTTTCTTTGTCTCTCTCCACAGTGTCCAGTCCAGCCAGAAGAAGAGTCAAAAGCTCTCAACAACTCCTGACCAAGAATGTAAGGACACGATCTGCTTTGACTGACTGTCATTAGAAAAGCAGTGCCCAGCCTCTGCCCCTCCCTCCCCCCACCTCAGTGACCAGCAGGGTTTTCCACATCCTCAGTGGCTGTTGCTATATGCTCTGTCCCTAATAACCAAATAATTGACAAACATTCACTAGACACCAAGCAACCCTGAACTGGACCCTGCTAATCCTCCATTTTCCCTGCACAGAGAGTAAACCTTGTTTTCTATACACAGTTTTTTCTTATTGAAAGAGAGTCCACAACGTGCTTAGAGCACTCCTGACATAGGTGTTTTCTTACTGCTGGTTTTTATAAAGTTTCGTTTTTTCACTATTATAAATAGCAGAGCAATTAACTTATTTTTACAAAATTCTACTCTTTTGGATTAATTTCTCAGTGCATAGGCCTCAAAGTGGGATTCACAGGTAAAAGATAAGAATAGTTTTGTCCATCCATCCACTCATTCAGCCATCAAATATTTGCATTTCTACTGTGTGTGACAGACATTGTGCTAGATGTGGGGAATAGTGATTTTTTGTTTTTAAACTGCTTATAGTGGGCGGCGCCTGTGGCTCAGTGGGTAGGGCACCAGCCACATATAACAAAGGTGGCGAGTTCGAACCTGGCCCCAGCCAGCTAAAACAGCAGTGGCAACTGCAACAAAAATAGCCAGGCGTTGTGGTGGGCGCCTGTAGTCCCAGCTACTCAAGAGGCTGAGGCAAGAGAATCATCTAAGCCCAAGAGCTAGAGGTTGCTGTGAGCTGTGACACCACGGGACTCTACCGAGGGTGACGTAGTGAGACTTTGTCTCAAAAAAAAAATGAAAGAAAAAACTTCTCATAGTTTTGTCACATATTGCCAGGAATTCTGAACATTTTGGGAGCTTCCAGCAATTCTTTTCCATTTACCTTCCAACATCACCATCTTTGGCTGTCATTCTTTTGTATTATGTTTTATTGCTTTAATATGCCAATGCATTATTTTGAAGTTAGTTTACATGTCTTTAGAGCCTAAAATGCTGTGCATCTGTCATTTTATACACATATTTCTTTATATAAAAACTGTCAATTGGGTGACAATTCGAGACTCTGTCTCAGAAAAAGAAAACTGTTGATATATCTTTGCACTTTATTTTATTTATTTTTATTTATTTATTTATTTATTTTGAGGCAGAACCTCCAGCTGTCACCCTGGATAGAATGCTGTGGCATCACAGCTCACAGCAACCTCCAATTCCTGGGCTCAAGTGAGTCTCCTGCCTCTGCCTCCCAAGTAGCTGGGACTACAGGTGCCCGCCACAATGCTCGGCCATTTTTTGGTTGCAGACATCACTGGAGGGCTTGGGCTGGTTTCAAACTCACCAGCTCAGGTGTACGTGGCTGGCGCCTTAGCCTGTTGATCCACAGGCACTGCCCTCTGGGAGATTTTTAAAGGCTATGTTGAGGTAGGATGGGAAGGAGGCAAGAGGTTGGACTGGTACAGAGGACATGGATTTAGAGCCATAAACTGCTCCAGGTTAAGGCTGGTAGGCTGCACCCCAAGACAGAGGGCCACTGACACACAGTCTTTTCACACAGTAAGTCTTTATTATAGAAATAGCTCAGAGTTAAAAAAAAAATTGGTATCTCAGATTCTAGAGCCCTTCAAAAATCCTGCACTGAAGCCAGGCATGGTGGCTCATACCTGTAATCCTAGCACTTTGGGAGGCTGAAACAGGTTTATTGCTTGAGCTCAGGAGTTCAAGACCCCTGAGTAAGAATGAAACCCTGTCTCTACTAAAAATAGTAACTAGCTGGGCACAGTGGTGCACAGCTGTAGTCTCAGCTGCTCAGAAAGCTGAAGTAAGAGGATCACTTGAACCCAGGAGTTTGAAATTGCTGTGAACTATTATGATGCCATGTGGCACTCTACCCAGGGTGACAAGAGTGAGACTCTGTCTCAAAATAGAAAAGAAAAACTGGCCTGGCCTTGTGGTGGGCACCTATAGCTCCAGCTGCTTGAGAGATAAAGTCAAGAAGATTGCTTAAGCCCAAGAGTTTGCTGTGAGCTATGATAATATGGCATTAAAAAAACATCTCAAAAGGCTGGTGCAGTGGCTCATGCCTGTAATCCCAGGACTTTGGGAGGCCAAGGCAGGTGGAGTAATTGAGCTCAGAAGTTTGAGACCAGCCTGAGCAAGAGCAAGGCCCCATCTCTAAAAAATAGCTGGGCATTGTGGCAAGCACCTGTAGTCCCAGCTACCTGGGAGGCTGAGGCAAGAAGGTCACTTAAGCCCAAGAGTTTGAGGTTGGCATAAGCTGTAATGCCATAGAACTCTACTCCAAGCAAAAAAGTGAGACTCTATCTCAGAAAAAAAAAAAAAAATCCTGGGCTCAACTTAAATTTCCAACCAGGTAGCCTGCTGCTCCCTGTAGCAGTTGCTCTGGCCTACACTGACCAGCTGAACATCCCTGCTGGCAACCACACCACTCTCCTTGCCAGGACCACACTCTTCTTTGCCTCCTTCCTAGCTTTCAGTACTTGGCTCAATTCCACCTCTGTGAAGTGTTCACTCAACACTCCTGCCCCAGTCAGCTTTCTTTTCTCTCACCAAGTACCTAGGGTGGCTGTTTTACTCACTGCAGTGTAAGGAAGACCACAGATGGCATCTGACTCTCCATATACATTTCATAAGTACCCTGGGAATAGAGACTGTCTTCATGGAGAAGCTCTTAGCCAACCTCTGCTGGACTGGCCAAACCCCTCCAGGCCTCCCGTCCCTCCCTGCAGCCAAGAGACCCCTCCAGGCTGTCAAGCCCTGTGGTCACCACAGAGGGGACCACTTTCCAAGAGTCAGCTATGCCTACTCCTGAACCACTTTATGCCCGTTCTATTTGTTGTTATGATTATAATTTAACTGGTAACTGAGAAAAATGAATGCAAAAAAGAAAAGCTCTGATTTCTAAGAACTTTACACTAAATGATCTAGGACATCAATCCTAAAGTCTTAAATGACTCTTGAGGTCCTTGAGGTACAAACTATTTTTGGTATAATATTCAGATGTAAAAAGCTTTTCATTCTCACTTTATAGAATGGACATGAAATGAGATGAATATGTCATCTTGAGTTTCCTAGAAATTTCTAAGCTAGAAGCTTAGGGTATAAGCTCAGGAGTTCAAAACCAACCCGAACAAAGTGAGACTCCGTATCTACTAAAAACAGAGAAGTTAGCAGGGTGTCGTGTCGGGTGCCTATAGGGAGGCTGAGGCAAGAGGATTGCTTGAACCTAGGAGTTTGAGGTTACTGTAAGGTAGGTTGATGTCACAGCACTCTAGCCTGGGCAACAAAGCGAGAGACTGTTTCCAAAAAAAGAAAAGTTTGAGAATTACTCATCTAGAAAGACCTGCTACAAATGAAAATACAATAAAAAATACCATAATTAAATTAAGTGTATCCAAAAAAGTAGGAGGATTCTGAGCATAGATTGGTCTGCAAATGTCTTTTTTTTTTTTTTTTTACTTTTTTCTAAAATGAAAGCTAATTAACAGATATCTAACTTTTTACCCAGCAGTCACACTGCACAGAACTTATTCATCAAGTTATTGTGTGTAACAGCAAAATACTGAAATCAATCCAAGCAGGTGACATGTGTGAGGAAGTCAATGTATGTTATTTTAAAAAAACATGGGGTTGGCATCCATAGCACAGTGGTTATGGTGTCAGTGACATACACTGAGGTTGGTGGGTTCGAGGTCAGCCTGGGCCAGCTAAACAACAATGACAACTGCAGCAAAACAAAATAACCAGGCGTTGTGCAGGACATCTACAGTCCCAGCTACTTGGGAGGCTGATGCAAGAGTATCGCTTAAGCCCAAGAGTTGGAGGTTGCTGTGAGTTGTGATGCCACAGCCCTCTACCAAAGGTGACATAGTGAGACTATCTCAAAAAAAAAAAAAAGATGGCCCTTCCATATTATGAAATATTGCAGTTATTATAAGAGCACTGAGGCTCGGTGCCTGTGGCTGACGCAGCTCAGGCACCAGCCACATACACCTGAGCAGGCAGGTTCAAATCCAGCCCAGCCCGCCAAACAATGACGGCTACAACCAAAAAACAGCCAGGCGTTGTGGTGAATGCCTGTAGTCCCAGCTACTTGGGAGGCAGAGGCAGGAGAATCGCTTGAGCCCAGGAGGTAGAGGTTGCTGTGAGCTGTGATGCCACCGCACACTACCCAGGGTGACAGCTTGAGGCTCTCTCTCTCAAAAAAAAAAAAAACAAAAAACACTGAAAGCATTCTATGTGCAAAGATGAAAAGTAAAAAAAGGTGCTGAACAATGTCTAAAACGCTACCTTGTGGGGTGAGCCTAATGGCTCACGACTGTACACAATCCTAGTACTCTGAGAGGCTGAGGCAAGTGGATCACTTGAGCTCAGGAGTTCCAGGGAGACCCCCCGAGGGAGAAAGACCCAGTCTCCTCTACTAAAAATAGAAAAACTGCTACATGTTGTGGCAGATGCCTGTAGTCCCCAGCTACCAGGTAGGCTGAGGCAAGGGGATCTCTACAGCCCAAGAATTTGAAGTTGCTGTGAGCTATGATGCCACAGCACTGTACCCAGGGCAGACTGAGACTCTGTCTCCAAATAAAATAAAATAAAATAAAGACTGCCTGTAGCATTTATAAAAGAGGAATGCAAGAATTTTGTCCTATTTTTGTTCTGATTTTTGAACTATGTGAACATACAGCCCAGTGAAAAAATTTAATAAAATAAACAAGAAATCAGCTCCGCGCCTATGGCTCAACGGGCTGGGGCACCAGCCACGTACACCTGAGCTGGCGGGTTCGAATCCAGCCCGGGCCCACCAAACAACAATGACAGCTGCAACCAAAAGATGGCCGGGCGTTGTGGTGGGTGCCTGTAGTCCCAGCTGCTTGGGAGGCGGAGGCAGAAGACTCGCTTAAGCCAAGGAATTGGAGGTTGCTGTGAGCTGTGATGCCACAGCACTCTATCCAGGGTGACAGCTTGAGGCTCTGTCTCAAAAAAATAAATAAACAAGAAATCACAGGTGATATAATACAGTTAGGTGTAATTCTTATATTCAAATAATTTGTGAACTTAATTAGGGGATCTAGAGAATCAAAGAAAATGCCCTGGCCCTGAAATTTTGAATAAAAAAAACATACATTTTAACATTTATTTAATTCCCAACATTAACTGCCATTATTTATTAACTACTAATACTGAGAGCCATGAGAGACTCAATGGTTGAACAAATTTAAGACAATCAGTTTCTCATTCCACCAAACCCTAGGATTTTCCCCAGCCTGCTGCTAGAGGAAGGTTAGGAGGCCTAACAACAGTCAGATCTCAAGTTGCCAAGACAGGGAATTCGATTTGCCGCAGCTGAGCACACCAGGCTCCCTCAGGAGGCTGGTTCTGTGGCTGCCTGGCTTCCTTTCCTTGGGCAGGTCACTCACAATCTTACCTGGGCCCAACCAGGGCCCCCTCTGGGAGGCTCCAGGAAGGGTGGAGAGGAGGCAGAGAATGGGACTTAGAGATCCTGCTGTAAGGCTGCTCTGTTGGCCCCTGGGAGGGCATGAGGCCCTGGCTGCCAGGAGCCGAGTTAGTGGACTCTGGACTCCTTATCTCCTGGCATTCTGACAGGCTGCTAGCCTTGAGGTCAGACAAGTGCCAATGTAGACATCTAGTGAGAAATATCCAGGACCCTCCATGCCTCTGGAAAGAGAAAGAAGTAGGAGAGGCCACCAGAAGCAATTAACACTTCCCCTTTACCTCCCCTTCAGTAAGCACAGGGATGACTGATCCCTTCCAGTTTCCAAAGAAAAGACCATGACTATGAGAAATTTCACCATCCTGTCTTTGGTCTTCTCCATCAAGTCTCTTGCCCACTAGCAGATATGTAATGTGGAAACACCAACTCACCTCTTTGGATCCACTTTCACTATAAAACAAAGGAGATGGACTCAGAGATTGCCAACGTTCCTCCAGTTGACATTCTACAGTTCTACAGATCTGTAAAAGGGCTGAACGTTTCTTTTTTGAGCCAAGTGTGAACAGGCTATTATTCTGACACAGTGGGGAAAGGGAGGTGTGGATTCCTGGGTGCACACCATCTAAGCACTACAGCTTAGACCCCCAACTCTAAGTATGGGACATGGACTGAGGTTCCTCCCAGAACAGTGTGGGGTGTAAGCAGGTAAGGAAGAGGAAGAAGGTAGGATGGTTTGAAAACAGAATCAGTCTTGTGATTGATATATTCCATGTACACACACACACAAACACACAGCATCGTTACTTGTTACTCCTTCCTGGCTATCATCAGCCCAGAGAAGTATTTATTCTCTAAAGAAATCAGAGTACTTTCCAGAACTAAAGGTGGAAAAAAAAATTTCTTTTGCCTAAGATTGCCCAATGGACCTTCGGGACAATCCCTGGCAGGCCAGAGAAGTGGCCTACCCAGAAGGGCAAGGAAACTGCATTCATGTTGCTTAGGAGGAGATGAATCAGCCATATGAATGGCTCATACCATTCCTAACTAGCAGTGTCTGGGACCCTTAAATAACCCACTCAACCCACAAAAATGATGTTGATGAGAACAAGCCCTCCTCTATGTTCCAGGCACAATCATAACATCTCCCAGGCCAATGAGAACAGACCCACAGAGGTTAAGAAATTTCTCACTGCTGGAGTGATGTGGCCAAGGATTTGAGCAAGACCCACACTGGCCTGCATCCCTTCCACCACTCTACTTTATCCCTAGCACTGTGCTCTCTTCTCTGAATTTAATGGCATACAGCAATTAGACCTCCAGGTAGGGTTGCTACCTTGTTCTCCATCCATGGATGTTTCTTCTCTCCAATAAGAGTATTCATTGGAACGGCAGGAGCCAGACTGTCTGCCCCCACCACAGTGGCCACCGCAGAGCAGAGGAGCAGAGTATGGAGCAGAGCATAGACTGGGCACTGTGTATTTATGTGCTTAGAGTCACGGAGCTCTGTTACCTCTCAGTGACCACAATACTCTTCTTCTTGACTGAATGACAAGGCCAGTAATGCAGCTGCCCCTGCCCCCATCCACTCAAGTCAGTCTACTTCTAGTCTCTGCACTGGATGGCTGACATTACCCCTCAGTTGACCCCTGGCTTTTATCTCCCCCTCAGCTTTGGCCTCTCCCACGTACCAGAGGACAGGCAAGTAACAAGATAGGCTGAGCAGGAAAAAGCCATCTGGAGAGGCAATACTCAGGGTCTCCCTACTATCTGGTGCCCTCTTGTCAAACCAACCTTTAGCCTATCTCCGGATAACCACACAACTGATGAAAAAGCTCACCTCTGAGCCTCCAACAGGAAACAGAACATGTGGCTTTTAAGTTATAATTCTGTGTGATATGTAAGTTATAATTCTAGACATTTCTTGTTTCATCAAAAAGCCAAGTTCCTCTGAGTTTTCTGGGCTTGTTTTAAGAGATAAGGATTACAGAATTGTATACACTGTGAATAGAGTACTGACCTTGGTACTGACCTGACCCCTCCCAAGGTCACAGAACAGGTTAGGAGCAGGGCAGGACAGAGGGCAGGGTCAACTCCCAACATCACCACACCCAGCAGGAGCACACCTGTCCCAATGGCCTGGGGCTCCTAGGACAGAGCTACTGAAGACACAATTCCAAACCTAGAGCTGCTCCAGGAAGAAGGGTGAGACTGAAGCTGCTTCCCACTCCACCATTCCAAATGGCCACAAGAGAGCACTCAGCTATTCACCAAATTGTGTCCTTTCATATATCCAGGCCATTTCACTATTTGGAGAGGCCATCCTTTTTGGAACCCAGGCCAACACTAGATTCTCAAAACTAAACCCACAATCCAGAGGTGAGAAAAATTTCCTGGCTTAACTGGACCTCAGGATCACATGATGAAACTGCTTGGATGGCTACTTTGTCCCATGGCCTTAGCCCACCGAGAGGGGGCAGCCTGAACTCAGACCACCTAATGTGATCAGTCAGGACCAAAAATAGCCAAAAAGCCATTCTCGCGGGTCACTCAGGTTGGAGTTACCACTCAGTGCTATCTTTGCCATTCTCCCGCTACCGGTCAGCCTTCAGTTGGGAAGGAGTATGGTAAGGGACGGCAGGGAACCTGGAGTCAGTTCCTGGAAAGCAAAGTCCAGATACCCGCGCCCAAATCAGCCGCCCCAGGAGCGACCCATCAGATTTGCCCATCTACTCTGCAGCTTCCGCGCTCAGTGACCGCGGGCTCCAGGCAGCTTGCCTCCGCCTTTCAGCGCGGCTACCCACGTTCCGGGCACCCTCTCAGGCTCACACATCCCGGGTTCTTCAGCCGAAGAGGCTGAGGTGGTGACCTCCCTCCCCTGCCATCGTGGCACCGCGGCCAGGTGCCGCCTTCGTCCAGCCGGCCGAGCCCGTGCGCGGCGCCCTGAGCTGCTCCCGGTCCTCGGCGCCCCGGTGACCCCACCCCCACCCGGAGCCCCCAGCCTGGAGGCGCCGATGCCGGCCAGTGGCACCTCGCGGTCCTGTCAGCCCTCACCTGGAGCTCCGGAGGACGGCAGCCGGCCCGCGCAGCCTCACCTACAAGGCCCCGGCGGCCCGCAGCTCCCGGAGAGGCTCAGTCAGTGCGTCCGCGCAAGCACCGCGCGTCCGAGCCCCCCTCCTTGCGTCCGGCCCCCGCCGCGGCGCGCATGCCCGACTATATACCGCGCGCGTCACGGCAGGACCCGCCCCCGGCCCCGCCCCGCCCTGGCCTGCCACGTGGGGACACAGAGCAGGGACGTGCGTGATGTGCCGGCGTGCGCCGGGGACCCAGCCAACCCTCGCCTTTCTGCGCCTCCCAGCCCAGACTTGGATCCTAGCTTGCTGGCCTTCATCCTCGGACCCTTCCGCGAATCCACTCTTGACTCACTGGGGCCCCACAGGCTCCTCCTTCCTCTGGAAACCTCCCGTTAAGACCCACCCCGCCCCGCCCCCGTGCCTGAATCGCTCTCCCAACCTGAACTCCATCCTCCCGCTCCTGGAGTTAAGTGCTACTCACTTGACACGCACAGTCTATGTACTTTACCAATTCTGATCAATCCAGACAGCTACTCTCTTCCCTCCCAGTTCAGAAATGTACTCTGGAAAGGGACGCACCCATAGACGATGTTTCTTTTGCATATTCCCAGTACCCCAAAGAACCAAAATTTTCTGTTCCAGTTCCAAATAAACCGTATTATTCACATTTCAAAGCACCACTTCCCCACCATCGTCAGACTCTTAAGGAGCCAAGCCTATTAGTCCAAAACTGGGAGAAATGTTAATTTTTGTATCAGGAATGTCCTGGGGGTCTCTTCCGCTGTGGGATAGGTCTATAGAGATGGATATCAGGCCTGGGAAATGCAAATTTCTTGAGAAAATAAACCACCAGTTAAACTCCCATTGTTCTCTTCTGCTGGACATCTTTGACTACTTCCTCTACAGCTGAGCCAGCTGCCACCTGCGTCTTGGGGGGCCCGAAAGGAAGGGTTTTTCTAGGAGAACTGCACCTGATTAGTACTGGAACCCTCTTCGAGCACAATGATAGTTTCCAGCTCGCACTAGCTGTCTCTTGAATTTGCCCCGGAAGGGGGAAAACATTCCACTATGTACGTTTTGGGGGAGCACCCCAACGATGGCAGCGCTAGGAGGGAAAGAGAGCCATCCTTGGAGCTGTAGGAGTAAGAATCCAGCAGCTTGATTCGGCGCCTGTAGCGCAGTGGTTACAGCACCAGCCACATACACCGAGGGTGGCGGGTTGGAACCCGGCTCGGGCCAGCTAAAACGATGGCAACTGCCACAAAAAAATAGCCGGGCGTTGTGGAGGACACCTGAAGTCCCAGCTCCTTGGGTGGCTGAGGCAAGGGGATCACTTGAGCCCAAGAGTTTGAGCTATGAGATATGATGTCATGGCATTCTACCAAGGGTGACAGACTAAGACTGTCTCAAAAGCAAAAACAAACAAAAAAGACTTTAATATTATATATAAACTCC